>JPJW01000381.1:0-55324 GCA_000750755.1 Pseudogymnoascus sp. VKM F-4513 (FW-928)
TGGAGCTAGACTCGCACAAATGGAAGCTTAGCGGTAGCTATCTTCTCCGCCTCCCGCTTCCCGCTCCTCCACGACCTGAGGGATCTGCGATGGGCGAAGGGAGCACGCACCCCGTGGTGGATGGTGGAAAGACAGCACCGTGGGGCGCGTGCTCTCTCTTCGTATAATCCCCGCCGAGCCCACGCGGGTGCGGGGGATAAAATAACTCGGCCGGGAAGGAACGTGGTGTGTCGTACTGTAGGTGACAAGGGTAAACGGGGTCAAGAAAACTCAAGAAAGCGGCGGCTCGTTGATCTCTATGGTCTGACGTTCTCGCGTTGTTCGTTCAATTCCATTGGTCTCCCCACCCCTCGAGCACCACACGCTTGCCAAGGACACCATCCGGGGTTTAAGTTAAGAGTTATGTGCGGGGCGCAAGTTTGTGGGGTTTACAGCGTGGGGATGGGCAGAGACGTGCATTCTAAACTCGGCATATTTATATGCGAGCAGTGGATGGATTCCTATGGAAAGGCTATTTGTATTGCTGTGCTATTTACTTGCCTTGGACGAAAACAAGGGCGCTTGAGAGGCCGGTTCATATATGAGGAGGAGCGTAGGTGCTCGGGTGATATGAAATGAAGAAGGTTCTGCTAACCCCACAAAAGTGTAGCTTCACCTGGTGTCATCAGGGCCGTTTTACGTGGATAAGATCATGCAGCATATCGGATGAAAGGGCATATGCAAGAACCTAGTATATCCATATCGCGGAGAGAGTCGCGGTCCGTGAAACTATTAAGGGCCATGACGATGTTCTATTTCCCTCCAATGAAGATAATTCGTCGTTTCACTCAGGGGCTCGGCGGTCGGACGGACCACCCGCTGCAGATACACCGAAAGTCCGTTCTCATACATCGACTGAAGAATGTTGCTCAAGGGAGATTCGAGTATATAATGATGCTATCATGTAGGATTGGAGTTGTTTCTCTTCATCGGCTTTTGTCTATTTGATTTACGGCGAGTCAGATTTCATCAGCAATCATGGGCGTTTTATCCAAGTTCGTCACTGCGGTTGCCGCCACCACCGCGGTCTTCGCGCCCACTGCGTATGCCACGAGACCTATGGAAAACCTCGGTCGTGGAGTCGTTGCGGTTCGTTCAAACGAGACGGCTGTCTTGGTTGGCTGGCGTCTTTTGGGACTCGATGATGAAGACATTGGCTTCAACGTCTACAGAGCCACTGGTTCCAGCGACCCAAAGCTTCTCAACTCCAAGGTCTTGACTGGTGGCACCAACTTCCAGGACCTGAGCCCTAACTTGGGAGAGTCTAACACGTACCATGTTAGACCAGTGCTCAATGGCAAGGAGGAAGCCGAGAGCGGCACGTTTACCTTGACTGCCGACCATGATGAGGAGCCGCTCGTCAGGATCCCCATCAAAGCTGGTGGTGCCATTAAATTCCTGTGGGTTGGTGACTTGGATGGAGACGGAGTAAGTTCATTGTCCACCTTGCACAGTTAATTTCAGGTGGCTAACGTGTTTAAAGGAGTACGACTATGTGATAGACCGTCAGACAGCGCCCAGCACCATTGAAGCCTACCGCAGTGACGGAACCTTCCTCTGGGAGGTCAATATGGGACCAAACAGTGAGAACCAAGACAACATTGAGCCTGGCTCCTCCGCTTTGAACGTCGGCAATTGGGATGGCATGACCGTCTTCGACTTTGATAGCGATGGAAAGGCAGAACTTGCGTAAGTCGAACTCCAACCCCTTAAATTTTCATCGAGCTAACTATATCCAAGTGTGCGGATTGCAAATGGCGTCGTCTTCGGAGATGGAAAGACATTCGATGATGGCGACAGTGATGACGACCAATACGTCGCGTTTATCAACGGCGAGACAGGAGCACTTCGCGCCACTGCCAAAATCGAAAACGACTACCTATCCGATGGCCCTCTTGCAGCTAGATTTGGTGTCGGCTATCTCGACGGCAAGACACCCCATCTTGTGGCATTTTTGAAGAATCGCCAGCCGGGTCAGGGGGCATTCAATCTCATCATGGCCGCCTGGACCTTTGACGGCAAGGCTGTCGATTTGGCGTGGAGATGGCTCCGAGGTGACCAAGCCGCCTCGGATGGACACAATACCCGCATTATCGATCTCAATGGCGATGGAAAGGATGAAATCTGCGAGATTGGCTTTGCGCTCAACGGCGATGGCAGCTTGCGGTATTCGTTGGCAGATCAGGGTGTTGGCCATGGCGACCGCTTCCATATAGCCAAGATGGATCCATCAGCCGATGGTCTTCAAGGCTACGGTATCCAGCAAGATAACCCAGACCTCCTTATGGAGTATTACTACGATGCCGACACCGGCAAGTTGATCTGGAAGCACTATGGCGACGAAATTGGCGATGTCGCACGCGGCATGGCTGGTGACATTGACCCAACCACTCCAGGCATGGAAGTCTGGTCCTTCTCCGGTGTCTATAACGCCGCATCTAACAAGCTCACCAAAGAGGATACCACTCTCGCTCCCTGGCCGCAACTTGGTCTCTGGTGGAACGGCGACGCGCTCCTCGAGCTCTACAACGACGGCAAAGTCGAGCACTGGGACTGGGAGAACCCGTCCGTGTCTGGCAAGATGCCTCGATACTTTAAGATCGGCGACTACGGCGGCAGCGTGGGGACCCGGAACCCGCTCTTCATCGGCGATATCCTGGGTGACTGGCGCGAGGAGTTTGTGGTTACGAATGCCGATTTTGATGAGCTTCTTATCTTTAGCACTGATATTCCGTCGGATATCCGCCTTTATACGCTGGCGCACAACCCCGCTTACCGCAATGCCATGACGCTCAAGGGTTATATGCAGTCTCATCACGTTGATTACTTCCTCGGCGATGGAATGGAGACACCGCCGAAGCCTGACATCTCTTACGTGGGTGCCTAGAGAGGGTGACGCAGACTTCTTCTTTCAAAGATAAATTTATGAGATCGCCTTGACATACTTTGGGGTTTCATCGCCTCCAAATAAAAATAGGGTATTTAAGGAAATACGTTTGTTTTAATTTATGTTAAAGGCGGTATCACGTATATATTTCATGTAGCTAGGAATATATTATGTGTGTTTGGGACATCATCCCACGATGTAAGCCACACTTAAAATCTACATTTCACGCCCACACCCAACCCAGTACGCTTACTTAAGTGCCTCTATTTGCCATTTCCCAGTGAGTGGCTTGAGATTGAGTTTCAAGCTTCTGGGATTTTTTGCGGCAGTTCTTTCTACCCCGCATTTACAGGGGTCCCAGCCACCACGATCCGATAAGAAAGTCGGGCAAACAATTTCACATCTTACCTCTAGAACAATCATTTTAGGAAGCTAATAGCGAGTAAGAGTATTGTAACGTTCCATGCTGACGCTGTCTGTGCCTTTTTTTCTTCGCTTGCCTGTGTCTCGATTAACGAAGCATGGCGTAGTGGGGTAATCCTACTCAGGTAACTTGCCATGTGCTCCATCTGTCAACGAATGAGCCCGAATATCTCCCCGCTCCCCACCTCCTTGGACGCGGCCAAGGGCTTATCCATGTGTCCAAGCCGGAAAATATCCCTGGCTTAGGGTTGAACTATTGAAGAATCTAACCCTAGGGCTACGTAGCGCCGTCTTTATATTAGAGTTGACATGTCAGACGGACATCGAGTTGCTGCGAATATACAGGTAAGTTCCGTCGACTGAAATGTCAACAGTGTATAAATATGATGGAATGCCCATTGGACTTGCTAATTCCTCTTTTTAGGTAAAAGCAGTATCATTATATACACCAAACGAAACCAATTCCACCGACCCCGCAGTCCAACCAAGTACGCCTCCCATACCCACACCTCACTACCCTGAAGCTAACCAAGATCCCCTCCCCAGCCCACTGCCAAAATGCAACTTAAATCCGCCCTCCTCCTCCTCATCGCCTCCATCGCCTCCGTAAATGCGGCTGACCTCGAGGCACGCGCCTGCAGCTCCAACGGATGCGCATGCGTGACCGGCCTCACGGCAGGAATATACTGCGGCAACTGCGTTGTTGGTGCCGGCACATACGCCATCAAGACTAAGCGCGTGGCATCGCACGCATTCCAGTGTAGCTCCAATGGAGCATGCTGTGATTACGGGGCCGCATCTGATTGTGGGGGTAAGAGCGCGAGGTGTGCGGAGGGCCAGGGTGTTTAACGCTAGAAATGTTATAGCGGATGTAGTGGGCCATGCCGCGTGGTCATAAAACATCCTGTATATAATTTATCACATAAAATAAGATTATGGCCACTGTCAGAGGCGGTAATGACTGTCTGATTTGCTCCCCTGGAGTGGCCATGCATTTCTGCTACAAAATCAAGGGGCTATAAGATTTTCAGTTGCTACATTACGAAGAAGATAGACATCCGTGACTTCACTCATACCAGCCCCAGAACCTTCGACAGCTGTTACAGGGTCATTCCATGCCAAAATTGGGAGAAGCGAGAGGGGTTAAAAATGTAATAATGTCATATAAATGATGTTGGTTTCGACGAATCTAAACAGATATATTTTCGTAAACTAAGTGTATCGGAGACCAGCGCCGAAGAGCGGATTGGTTTATCGAGCGATCGTCAGCCTCGCCGCATCAACAACAATTCTACCTTTCCGTGGTACCCCGAGCCCTGTCACCACCCACCCACACATAAAGGAGGCCAAGTTAGGATTTCGTACTTTTAACATCCGGGTCTGTACAGGAGGCAGCTCTTGGAGTATGGCTTCATTAAAGTTGAAGAGCAATATCGAACTACTGAACGATTGCGATCCGTGGGTCAAACTCGGCACGACCTACATTTGTTCAGTTCATTTATTAATTCGTCTGCAGGATACCGCCAGATCAAACATATTACAAGTTCAAGGTTTCTGGATTTGAAAACTCATTTGGAACTCTCCTTGAAGAAGTCGCAAATAAATGCGAATGGGGAGACCACTGGCAGGTTGATCATGAAGCAAATACAGTCACTTTGGTCGCATCTGACCTCGAGGAACGCAACATAATCATCCATGAGACACTCACCCGTGAACGCGAGAAGGAAACGTTCAAATTGCTCCGGAAGTGGTCTGGAGAGACATTTCCTGTTTATGGCCCAAGAAAAGAGCTTGTCATGAGCATTGAAAGGGTAGCCGCTCCCTTGCTTGGCATCGTCACCCACGGCGTGCAAATGTTAGCGTACCAGGACAACGCCGATGGGCCAAGCATCTGGATCTCTCGGAGAGTCAAAACAAAGAGGGCTTTCCCGGGAATGCTTGACGCTACCGTTGGAGGCGCTCTACAAACTGGAGAGCAACCGTTTGAAGGTTTGCTGCGTGAGTCGGAAGAGGAGGCCTCTTTTCGGCCAGAATTTACTCGCAAAAATGTTGTCGCTTGTGGTACTATAAGCTACGTGAGCCTTACAGACGAGAGAAGTGGTGGCGAGATCGGGTGCTTCTGCCCTGAAGTACAGTTTATATATGAGATAAAGGTGCCTCGTGATCTCATACCGACCCCGGGTGATGATGAGGTGGAGGAAATTAAACTGATGACGGTGTCGGAGGTGAAGGAGGCTCTTGCAAAAGGAGAGTTTAGGCCAGCTAGTGGTTGCGTTATTCTGGACTTTTTTATCCGCCATGGACTCCTTACGTTTGAAAATGAGCCAGACTATGTTGAGATTTCATCAAGATTACACCGCGTTTTCGATCTCCAGACAGCCTAGGGTAATCACTTCGGTGTGGGGTATCATTTCGAAAAATATATTACGTACATCGATCTCACAAAGCAAAGCCAGTATATACGGAACTACTTGCCATGGATTCTGTTACATGGTAGAGGAGACAGTTTCCGCGGTTTGATTATACATTATAGATGAAAGGGCTATATACCCCGCTACTACTGAGTACCTGAATTGAGTGATTTATGGGTACAATGCATGACAGTGGTGCGTTTGTTCGCTTGTGGTAATAGCAAACGACTGTACCACGCATTACTGAACTGTGGACACCTTGTCATGCAATACTGCCTCTCCTTGAAGTTTTTCGCTCGGTGGACTCATTTTGGACTTTACATTGGAGACTCCATTCAATTTTGGTTAGTATAACACTAGAAGCAATTAATATACCAGTTTCTACACTGTACTAATATGAGTTGAGTGTTCAGGAGTAATCCTGGCAGTCCTCATTAGTATATCCAGGAAGGTAAGATAAGTATATGTATTCTGGTCGAACTCAATATGCCTATTTTAACTATGACAGTGATAATTACCTGTCGATGACGACGTATACTCAAGCCCAGACTCAAGCTTTGACATATTGCTGACAGTTATCAAGGTAGAGGTTGCTTATAGTGGAGATGATGTGCTGTACTGTACAGTACGCACAAGCATTGTGCAGTCGCAACACACACCAAATCCCGGAACCCACAATTCCCGTCCGTTCGATCCTTCAATCCCAAAGGGGGAATTGATTATATCCCCAGAAACCCAAAATCTCCTCATCCATCCAACACCCTGCGTGGGTGAGAACTCTCTCGGATGTTGAAACGAAACAATGCACAGCCGCGGGCGGTGTGGCGCATTCCAGCCTCTCGGGCGCGTCGCGATCCGGACAAGGGGGAAGCAACAAAACCGTTGCTGTTGGTTCGCTTGCGCTTATACTATCGGCCGGGGTATTTTTGGAATGGGGCTGCCCACGTCAGCGGGTGGTGGGCCAATGGGAGATTTGGTTTTGACGTGAGACGGGTTGAATATTTGATGTAAGGCGGTGATGGGTTAAGATGGGATGAAAATAGAGCGGGTTGTCTTGCTCTGGCCAGGAGTTTCTGGCCAGGAGTCTC
The DNA here is from genome assembly GCA_000750755.1 of Pseudogymnoascus sp. VKM F-4513 (FW-928). Lineage (NCBI taxonomy): Eukaryota > Fungi > Ascomycota > Leotiomycetes > Thelebolales > Thelebolaceae > Pseudogymnoascus > Pseudogymnoascus sp. VKM F-4513 (FW-928). The sequence continues at coordinate 6,849 of JPJW01000381.1, forward strand.
TAGCCAGGAGTCTGAGGCAGGGTAATCATATATTGATGGTATTAAGGATGAGTATATAATTCTCTCGTTGATCCGCCTGTTTCCTGGCTTCTTGTTTCATTATCATCAGCTTCTTCTTCGATTCTTCAGCCTTCTCAGCTTTTCTACAACTCACAATTTTCCTAAAATCACTCATACTACCGTCTCGCCTCACCAACCCAAACCGCCAACATGCAACTCACACCACTCCTCGCCGCAGCCATCCTCTCTCTGACTACAACCACTGTAGCCACCCCGATCGCCCAGAGAGACTTTTCCGCCCTCTCCCTCTCTGCGCAACTTGCGCTCGCCGATACCGCTGCGGACCGCATCTCTCTTCTTCCCGACCATGCTTCCTTCCTTTTCAACTTCGATGTCAACCGTGGCAAGGGCGGCAAGGGCGGTGACATCACCCTCGCAAACCGCAAGACATTCCCAGCCCTTGTAGGCACGGAGTCCGCGATGGCTGTTGGGTTCCTCGGCCCCTGTGGATTCAACACCCCACACGTCCATCTCCGTGGCACCGAGCTGCAGGTCGTCACACAAGGCACGATTCACACCGAGATGATCGTCGAGAACGGCGTCTTCACAACCGCTGGTGACGCCAAGAGTGGGCGCCGCCTGATCCAGAACGACGTCAACGCCAACCAGATGACGGTCTTCTACCAGGGCAGTGTACACACACAGTTCAACACCGGGTGCGAGCCGGCTACGTTTGTGGCGAGCTTTAACTCGGAGGATCCCGGTACTGGGCAGATCGCAGAGGAGCTATTCGCGCTCAGCGAGAATGTAGTCACCGCTGCTTTTGGAGAGGCCATTGAAGGAGCGCAGGTGGATGATTTCAAGGGGAAAATTCCGGCTAGTATTGCAAAGGGGGTCGAGCAATGCTTGTTGACTTGCAAGATTGCCAAGAGAAGCGCCAGTGCTTAGGCGATGGATGATTAGGGATGATGATGTTTGCATTGCGATGGTGTTTGGATATTTTGTTCATTCTTTAATGTATAAAGTAGTTTGTCAATATTATTTTAGCAATTTATATACGGTGTTTTCAAATAAGTCTCAAGCTTGTCACCACACTTACTCGGGTTATGTGGCTTCCGCATGGTCGTTGATTCTTAGATAATTCGAGTTCCTCCAGCCTCGCAACTACAAGCCCAAAACTTCTCTCCTGCTTTTGCTATTTAAATCCAGATACGGTGCTTCACCCAGGGAACAGACTCGATCGCCAGCTCTCGCAGCTTCATAATCATACGTCGCACAGTGCCAGTTTGATCTATTGTCCCAAATAGCGAGATCATTCTTGTTCCATTTCACTCGCACTTGGGCATCGTGGTTCTGCGTGACAATATTAAATAGATAGCTCAGGAGGAGATCCGACTCGTCTTTTGTCACGCCGTTAAGGCGAGTAGTAAATCCCTTATTTACGAATACCGACTTCCAACCCGTAACAGCTATGAAGAGTAAGTTGACCAGCTCCATAGAAAAATACACGGGGTACTTACGGTTCGTGCGGATAACGGGGTGCTCAGCTTGCAGCTTAGAGCCAAAGTTCAGCGGTGAGCCACGGATGCCATCTCGAAGCGGATTTCCAAGACGCTCTGCTTCATCGAGGAAGAACCTTGCGTCGTGGGTTGCAGTTAAACCCTCCAAAAACGTCTGCATTGCTGGTGACAGGCGGTCATAAATTTCGTATCCAGATGCCCAGAGCTGTGGATTTATCAGTCGGGTTTATCTAAATCAACATGTGGCAAGCTGTACCGTATCACCGCCTGAGGCAGGCAGGGTGTGAATTTTAAGCATTGCATAATCAGATGAGACGGGCTCAAAGGTAATATCCGAATGCCATCCCGCACTGGCAAAGCGAGACACGTCGCTCAGTTGGTGGGTTAGTCCGCCACCCTTTTTTTGCTTCTCGCTGCTGATAACACTGATCTGGTCTCCAAGCTCGCTGCCAGCCTCAGTCAAAGGGTGGATATGGAGGCCAGATGATTCAGGCTGTAGAAAGGTTAGCTCGTGAATGTATTTGAGTTCTTTGCAAAGACTTACTGCCCCTCCAGCTTCGGTGATTCTCAAAGTAAGCTCTTTCATCTGTTGCGGGGTGATATCTTGGGCCCGGAAAACGACGACGCCACGTTCTGAGACTGGGTATCAAAAGATGTTAACAGGGGTTCTAAATCCATTCTTTCAAGCATGTCATACTTGTGATAGCTAAATCATCGATGAGTTGCTGGTCCGATTCGAGGAAGTCTACAACCTGAACCCCAGTGAACTCTCTGCCAATAACTGGAGTCAGATCGGCGTGGTTAAATTTGTCAAGAGAGCCAGAGTTAACAAGAGGCTTATTGCATCTAGTCTGAGCCTGAGAATTGCCTCCGCGGATTTGAGGAATAATTCCGGCTGGGGCGGTTGTTTCTTGCGTGGACATTGTGGTGTAATAGTTATCTACAAATAGATGCTATGGCTTCAATATGGTATAATTCGTGGGAATATTATATAAAATCAATGGTAGCATAAACGTGCTTGATGTGTGACTCTGCTGTGGTTTGTGTGTTTTTCGAACAGAGTCGAAAGAATGGTGGCATCGAGTGTCGTCCCTGGCGATATCGACCGCATTACGAATCACCCGCGTTAAATTACAATAATTCTGAGCGACTTCTTTTCCGGCGAAACTTGCGGGGTGTAGAAACATAATCGAGATAGGTTCTATTGCGAAATGGGTTAAAACTATCTCCTCATTCATATCAAAGTGGTATCGCTGACCGTGCCCGGAGAAATTCTCGGAGTTGAAGCGAATCGGGAATCGCGGCTCCGTACCAGGGGGCCCGACTGGCTCTCTCTCCGCTTTCCCACCTCTACCGTACAGGCTTAACACCTTGTAGTATCCCAGCGTTCTGGAGTAAACTGCGTATCTTTACAAGGAATAATTGTATCACGCGATTGTGGACAAACATGGCGTATATATTGACGATTTTAGGCCGAGGTGTGCACGTTTTTGACGCTGCACATCTTGCTACTCTGTATATAGTTTGATCCAATGCCTCCACACTACTTGACCTATTGCCGACGTTGAAACCTAACGTTAAACATTATACGCCTGAAGGGGCTCTGCAAGCGCATTTTACTTCAATTTCTCGACTCGTTTTATCAAATGGAGAAGGACATTGCTATACAGAGGACAATCTCGGACAACGGGGAGCCATATACGTCTAAGATATCGGCAGTTCGAGTCGGACGAGAGAATCTCTCAGATGCTCTCCCTCCCCATGAGGATTATGAAGGACGCCACAGATTTGATCCGGGGGCTACATGGACTCCGGCTGAGGAGAGAAGGGTCATCCTGAAAACGGATCTCTACCTTTTGTCGTGGATTTGTGTTATGGTAAGTAATACCTCAGCTGCATTGCTTCCTCTGACTAATTGGATTAGTTTGCGGGACTTCAACTTGACCGTGGAAATCTGTCAAATGCAACAGCAGATAATATCCTTGATGATTTGAACCTCACCAGTGATGATTATAATAATGTAAAGTTGTCTTTCCGAGGACTTTTGTTTTCTCGTGCTCATAAGAACATAGGGAACAACAATCCAGCTTCTTGCATTTATGGTTTGCGAATTTCCTGTTCAAATTCTCACCAAGAGATATGGGTTTAGACGCGTCTTACCAACCATGATGATTCTTTGGAGTTTGGTCTGTAGGTAGTATTCGACCATTCGGCTCTCTAACAAATAGCTAACATTACATAGCGTGGTCTCAAGCTTGGATGACTAATAGGACGTCGTTCTACATTACCCGGGCACTTATCGGTGCATTTGAAGGAGGTTTTATCCCTGGAACTATTCTCTTTGCAACCTACTTCTATACGTCGAAGGAACTATCAATTCGACTCGCCGCATTCTGGTCGACTCTTAACGTGGCAAGAGTAATTTCGGCGCTCTTGGCTGCTGGAATCCTCGAACTCCGTGGAACCGCCGGAAAGCCAGGATGGTTCTGGTTGTTCTTAATCGAGGGACTCTTAACGTTTGTGATTGGCATTATCGTAAGGCATTGTATGAGGCCACTTTTGACATGGGCTAACTTGCATCAAGAGCTTCTTCTATCTACCTAGTTCACCAACATCAACCTCCGGTGTGATTTGGAGAAAGCCATGGTATACTGAACGAGAAGAGACTATAATGATTAATGTAAGTCCAGCAGGATGTAGTTGCAAACGCTTCTAACATTTGTAGCGAATCTTAAGAGATGATCCAGCGAAGGGTCTCACAGCTCTTAAAGAACCAGCCACATTCGCGGATATAAAAAGGGCTTGGAGCGACAAGTCAATGTGGGGACTCTACATCATCGGGCTTGTGGCGTACATCCCCGCGACCCCAGTCCAGGCATACCTTACACTTACTTTGAAACGCCTCAACTTTACGACATTCAACTCCAACATGCTCACGGTTCCTTCGGCCGTCATTCAGATTATCACCATGTTATCTCTGTCTTACAGCAGCGAATTTTTCAACGAGAGGACCTTCCATTGTTTTTTCGGCGAATTTTGGAGCTTGCCGCTTCTTGCTGCTCTTATAACTCTTCCTGATGGCGGACGGGAGTGGTCTAGATTCTCACTGATCACGTTGATCTCTGGCTGTACTTCTCCCTCTTGCCCTCCTTCAAATATATTTTCTAACGTACTTACAGATCCCTACTTTCACCCAATTGTCTCAGCTTGGATTTCAGAAAATACGTTTGATGTCAAAAAGCGCGCCATAACTGCAGCGACTTACAATGTCATTGTGCAGGTAGGTTCGCTTATCGGGTCTCAGATATATCGAAAATACGACGCGCCATACTACAAACAAGGAAACAAGGTTCTAATATCAATTTGCGCGCTTTCATTGGTAACGTTCGTTGCACAGAGACTATATTTGCAGGCTCTCAACAAGAGGAAAGCGGCAATTTGGGACGAGATGAGTGTTGATGAGCGAGCAATTTATCAGGCAGACACAACATCGAGAGAGGTGGATGGAAATAAGAGGCTTGATTTCAGGTTTCAGTATTAATTGGTAATAAATCGGATATGGGAATAGTTGTGCAGTGTGGAATAATAATTAGGTATAATTCTCTCGAAATTTATATATTCGGAATATATTTGTTTCACCTTTGAAAATAACTGCTACCCCACCACTTAGTAAATTGCACGAAAAAGCAATCTTGAGACTCTGGCTTGGCCAGCCAGCTCATGATTCGATTAGGTTAATGGCAATCTCTAACACTTACGGCAAGGCCAAGCAATAGGTACAAATACAATGACCTGCCAATTCACGATTGGGGCCAGAAATAGACATCGCGTTAGCGTTTATTTAGCTTGAAGTACTCCAGAACTTGACATGCGCCAAATACCCACCCCTGTCTCCACATAGCCAATCCCCAATTTTTGTTCTAGCTGTATTCTAGACCCCTGGCTCTACCCCGCACGCCGCGTCAATGTCCAAAAGCACGACATTGTGTCATCGCCGCCATCGACTTTTTTCCTCCCCCAGAGCTTTGAATATGCAAGACACAATGCACCCAGCGCGATGGGGGAGCGAAAGATCGGCAGGCGCGCCTGCAATGGGTGCAAGATCCGCAAGGTCAAATGCTCGGAGGTTCCACCATGCAACAGCTGCATTAGCGCTCGCATCGAATGTACCTTCTCAGAGCGCCACGGAAGCCGCGGACCAAAAGCCTTGCGACCAAAAACGCTGATATCAATTGCTCAAACACAGCGGAAAGGCCACACTAGTGTCAGCGATGGGGCTTCTTTTGCAGATCAGTCTGCGCAATGCCGAATCGATGTTCCTGTCTCGCCGGGTCCCTCGGTGTATGTTGTACAGAGCTATCATAAAAATCCAGCTAACTGATGATATAGGGGACCAACGATAGCTCCCAATACCCCACTGAAGACTCCAAGTTCTTCACTGATAGTGCAACTATGTGTATATCGCCTTCGTCTATACCCAATATGGCCGATCGTAGCGGTAGAGGAAATTATGGGTTCGTTGCAGGGAGACATACAAGACATGGAGACTTACGCTCTCGCAAACGCGATAGGAGCAGCAACTATTGCCCAGCTGAAGCTAGGTCAGACGGAAACAAGCACAGTTACTGGAAGTTCAATGGCAGAAGAATGCCAGCGAACGAAGTCGATGGGCAAGAATGGACAGAGTGCAAACCTGAACGCCTTGCGAATTGCATTCTTTCTTCATATCTACTATGAAAACCAGGACCAGGGCGGAATGAAGTCACTGCTATTTTTGAGGGAAGCGATAACGATTGCGCAAATCATGGGGTTACACAGAGAGTCATCCTACTTATTACTCCCCCCTCCAGAGCAACAGATCCGACGACGCATTCTGTGGTTGTTGTTTGTAACAGAAAGGTACACTATCACTTATGCACCCCTCAGAATCACCATTCTAACGTTAAGCAGGGGTGTTGGAATACTCTATAAACTTCCGGTTATTTTAAAACCAAACGTTCTCTTCCCGGAAATGAATGGAGATGACGAAACCCATATCCTCCCTGCTTTCCGGAAACTTGTGGACCTATTCTGGATATTTGACCAGTCCCGCGCCTTCGAAATACTCGAGGACTCGAGTGCAGATATGTTCGACACAGACGACATGGAGTCTACCCGTCAAAATTCTCTCTACTTTCTTCATAAAAAATTGCAGGAGAACTCCCTCGATTTTTATTCCAGCAATGAAGTCCAGCGCGCCGATATATGCGTCACACGCCAATGGATGCGTGCTGTTTTGTGGAAAGCATCAAATAACTGCGAGGGGTTAAACCTGGATAATCAAATAACTTCCCTGGACCACCCAATTCAGATTGCGAGAGAGTTCTTGGGTTTCATATCACAGCTCCCCAGCACCGCACTTGAAGCCCATGGACCAACAATGGTACGTTGGCAAGGGTAGTACGTATTTATATTAGCTAACATCGAAAAAAGGAAACAAAAATTTACGAGATCGCAAGCACCGTGGCAGATGCAGTTGCGGACAAAGATGCAATCGCATTGATCTCGCCTTATCAGCCAATAGACATACTCGCCCACCTTCAACGGATACTTACCTCAATAAGGGGTGGAAATGAAGCTCTCGAAAAGATGTTGTATAACAAGACAGCGTGCGTTCGGGGAAATTTGTTGATGCTCATGGAACCAAGTTCTCTCATAGAGGACTTGGATTTAGATGGCGATTGGCCTGAGAATAACGCTCTGTTTCCAAACGATTCATTCTATCTAAATTCGGGACCCATTTCTGTTGGAGACGCCGAAGCTGAAATGATGTCGGTCTAATCAGTCCGGTGATTGAGCATCTATACAAGTCTCCTTCCTCTGTTGAGGTTCCAAGTCACGATACCAGCATTATTCGACATGCTGGACACATATTCAGATTATATAGACACTGGTGTCTTTGATGGCTACTGTTAATCTGACCCTTGTTCATATTCGGCAACCTCATTCCACCACACCCCAGGGTTCACAGAAGGGAGCAGGATTGCTTACGCAACATCTTCTCTTGTCCCCCCCGAAACCAACCAGCGTCACCGCATCAAAACGTGGTCTAAATTCTCAAATACAGACACCAGGGCACAAAATTTACAGCCAGTACCCATGACCCCTCCACCCGTGATAACAAGGCAGGCAGGTATTGATGGTGTATCGACATGCCTCTGCGGGAAGAAGAGCCGAGAAAAGACCATGGTGGTTCCAAGGAGAGGCCTGCTTTATGACGAGCGAAGGCTTGGCTTGAGCAACACTTATAATGGCTGTGATACCTCCTATGTAGCAAATTGCTAGCTCTTCCGCAAAAATGAAAATAGCGAAGGTTTGGGCTTTGCCTCAACCTCAACACTGCCGATCTGTAGCTCTTCCCTATGCTTATTCAAGATTGCATCTCTATGATACTTCTGAAACTTCTTCGTAGCATCTTTGCCGCCGACGGTTTGCATGACTAAGAGGTGAATTTAGCAGAGGCTTCGTTGGACTTCAGAAGCCATGGGGAGGCGTTCATACTCTTTTTACCCCCTGGGTGCGTGTCTTGGAATTTTGTCACATCGAAGATGTCGTTATGTATGATAATCCAAATGTCATCAACCTTGTTATGCGATGCAACATCGCTCTGAGAGAAAACTTTGGACATGGTCTATTGCCGAGCCTGCTTATTGTGGGTGGAAGGATGTTTCCGAAAGTGATGATATGATGTACAGGTGTAGGCACATATTAATGACGGCGGACAATGATTAAATACAGCATATATATGAATCGCTCCGCGGAGGATATGTGCACATGTTCCTCGTTGGACGCTACAGTGTCGAAACGTTGGTTTCGCGTTGCCCGCTGTCATGTTGGCTTGATCCTTGCACTCGACTCGGTTCATTATTTGCACCCAAAGTACCATTTCAGAGCATACATAACCTCGGCAATAGCATAGGCAAAACAAAATATCACCAAATAAATAGAAAAGCATGCCCGAATCCGTTTCTCAATTAGTTATTCCCATGATGGAAAAATCGAGACTTTATAGTTATGCTATGAAGCTATGTACATACGCAGTCTAACTGCGGGTATCCCCCATGACTAACGGTGGGAACTGGGTATCCAGCGTGACGAGAAAACAAAATTAAAACGCTGTCGTTTCATTATTTAAGACCAATTATCGAGGTCAGATTTGTCAAGAGCGGAATGATAGTGGTAACATTAAACCCCTCTCCAGAAGGTAAGGCCGGCCCTCCGTCGCCGTTCAGTATTCCCTTCAAGCTGTCCATAAGAATGGACAGTATCGGCATCTGAGTTGTCAACAGCAGACTGTTCAGAACCTTCTCGAAATATGGGATGTGTTGACCATTGTAGATTGTTGAGTTTCCGGATGCCGACATTTCGATATTTCCCTTTGTGAGAGCACCTGTTTGAGAGGCCAGGATCGCAGGGAGGTTCTGGATAGCCATCTTAAGATTTAAGATCCCTCGAGCTGGAACGGTGTTGTTTCCAGGCACGAGATAAACATTCTTCATCGTGGCGTTGCCAAGGATCATGCCGCCAACGATAATGTTCAGTGTCACATTCCCCTAGAAAGACGGTTAGTCCAACAGCGTCGCAATGAGGAACACGATAACTTACAAGTTCAAACGACACCAACGATGCATTGGGTATGGTCAGCTCGGCAATAAGGTTCGTTCCATCTGTCTCAGCAGGTAAGACAGCACGAGCGCTTGCAATACCGAAGCCTTTCAACTGGTTGAGACCTAACCGGGAGTTTTAGCAGACATTCGCATTATGTCACATTTCGGGGTTGTGTGGATTGGAAGCCCTTACCATTCAGTTCCACCTTCTTGTTGAGTTTAATATGCGCCTTTAGCTTGCCCACATGGGCATCTGTCTCACCCGAAGCGGAAAGAACGAATTTTTCTTGATACACCGCATTGTGCAAAAAGGTTCCAAATATGTCTTGGTCGAGAATAGTTGTCGTCTGGTTCGTGACGGTTATGGTTGCATTGCCCTTTAGGTTTTGCTGTGGTAGGTTGACGGTAATGTATGGATTGCGGTTTGGTGGCTCTTGATCCACCAACAGGTTCAGCGCAATGGGCTGGAGCTGAACTGAGAACGGCTTCGGAACACTAAGACCAGCGACGAGGGAATATTGAACACTCTCTGGTGTCGGGTTTGTGATGCTCGCTGAGTAGATGGGCAGGTCTGCATCATTCACCATCCTCTGGGCAATTGCCGGAAAAATTACCATGAAACTATCCCGTCATTAGCTTCGGGTTATTCATTAAAGGGGGGAGAAGAGAAAAGTGTGTGTCGTTGCCTCTGAAACAAGCAATGGGCAACATCGTAGGACTCACAATATGGGGAGGATGATTGCCAAAAAGATAACACCTCCAAGCGCATAGTAACACCACCACTTCTTATAGTGAACCCAGAATCTCCCCCAACATCCCCGTTTCTTGGCAGGGTGAGCGTCCTCACCCAATATGCCAGCATTTTCAATCTGTTCAACGGTTCCCTGGCTGGCCTTGTCTTTGCCATGGCCGGCAGTGAAGTCTGGTCGATTTGCGCCAATGACATGACTTGTGCCCTTCTCAATCGAGTCTCCCCCAGAGATGCCCATTGTGAGAACTTTTCTAGCTGTGGAGTATAATCCAAGAGGCCAGTCTAAGCTTCAGGCAACAATCCGGGAGCTCCAGCTTCCATGAAATTTGCACAAGAGCTGGTAAGCACGGAATAGCAAGATTACACAAAATATAGGATATAATGAGGAAGGTAAAGTTTGCAAAACCCTGTAACCATGTCGTGACACAGCCCCGTTTTTGATACATTTTCTAAGTGTCAGTTTTCCCCACATCTACCCCCTCCCCCACAAACGCACAGACAAATACTTCGGCATGGGGATGATCGACAGCAGCATCATGCCTTTAGGCACAATTTCCCCATAATGGGTACGTATCTATAATGCGGGGGTTCGGTTACAAACTCCTCGATCAAGACTCGCTATCCACATGCCATGCGGGGTCCGGTTAACGCCTTGGAGGCGCTCGACAGGGTGCGCTATGCACGGGACACGGGGGATCCCTAAATCCACATGCGCTACTCAAATTGGAAAATATGCCATCCCAACTAGAATTTGCCGGCGCCTACCGAGTGCTGCCGCGATGGCTGTTTCGTCACCATGTGGCCCAAAGTAGTTCGTAGTTGCGTTGAATATATAACTTCACTGAATGTGTTCCTGCGAAGTTCTTCCATGCTTACCTCCTACTCACTCGCCAACCTGTTTTATAATTTAATACAACGACCCATATTTCACAAACGACCTATCACGCTATGACGGCCAACGTGTTCGTTGCCCCAGAAATGTCAGGCCCAACTGACAACGTCAACGAGAAAGGCGCCTTGGCGACTACCGATGCCTTGGACAGCAGAACAGTGACCCCTGAGAATGGCGAGAAGCAAAGCCTGGCCAGTGGAAAGGTCCCCAATAGACCCAACCCATTGGATCCATCATTCCAGCCCAAGGAGATGCAAAAAGTGGTCCAAGAGGCCATTCTTCTTGCTGGTGGCGCGGTCGCGATCCTTCTGCAAGTCGCCAACCCCGGTGTGGGCCAAGGTGTCAATGAACACAGCAACTTCGCGTACAGACCTGTGGACCGTCTGCGCACCACAATGACATATGTTTACTGCATGGCGTTTGGTACCGTGGATGAGAAAAAAACCATTATTGATATGGTCCACCGGGCTCACGCCCCCGTCGAAGGGGCGACTTACTCTGCAAACGATGTCGACCTTCAGCTCTGGGTTGCCTCGACCCTGTACGCGGTGGGGCTCGACGTCACAGAGAAGATCTTTGGAAAATTTGACGACGCTAAGGCCGATGAGATTTACCAGGAGTACGCCGTTCTAGCCACAACACTGCGGGTTCCGCCGGAGATGTGGCCCGTGGACCGCAAAGCATTCTGGGAGTACTGGGACCGCAGCATTGCTAGCTTCGAGGTCTCGGCCCACGCTATCAGTGTTGGCAAGGACCTGCTCTGGAACAAGGAACTCCCATTGTGGGCCAAGATCAACATGCCTGCACTGCGGCTGATGACTGCAGAGTGGTTACCACCACACATGCGTGATGCATATGGACTCAAGACTTCACAATCGCGCAAGCGAGCCTACAAGATATTGTTGGGGGTAACGAAATCGGTATACCCACAATTGCCCATGTTTATTAGAACATACCCGATGAAGTTCTACCTGAAGGACATGCGCCGGAGGATGAAGAATATGGCCTAACGAAGCGAGCTTTCAGCACTTTTTTTCATTTGTGGAATTAATTCAAATTGTATATCTTTGATTTTGTTGCTTGGGAACAGGAATGCATACACAGCACTATATAGAAATCTCTTAAATTAACGATGAATTGATACCCTATTACTTTCATGTGCCGCTCGTATGTTGATGAATGCTCGCACAAGTAAAAAGTTCTGGAGTGGTCAACTCAATGTGTTGTTTTCATATCGGCAGGGCTCATTTTGGGGGTAGCCCAAAAGATTTTCTCGATGTAAAACACGGCAGAATCATTTTGTACACTGAGAAGAACTTGCAGTCATCAAACTCTTTACACAAGGGACAAAATACTTATTTTCGGTGTGGCAGAGCTCGTATTATGTAGCTACCTGTATCTACCCAAATTACTAACTTATATACTATGGAGTATGCTCGTTCAAAGTGAATGGGCCCCTAACATCTCTCATGATATAGTCGCCTATGCCGACCATTCATCTCATCATAACCCTTCCACGCGCCAGGTCTTTAGCAATCTACCCGCCGAGGATAGCAGAGAGAAGGCCACCGATCAGTTGAGCAACAGCGGAGATCAACTATAGAATATTAGTGAAGGCCTATTCACTAATAATTGGTGGTGAGACTTACAGGAGCAACATCGTTGATTAGGCCGACCGTTTGCTTGACAAAGCTTTCGGTTAACAGGTTGCTTGCGTTGTTGATGAGTGCGGTGATCTTCTTGATGAATTCGGGCGTAATGAGGCCGGTGATCGATGGCAGGAGAGGACCAGAGAGGAGGCTGTCTGCGGTGGCAATCAGCCCCTTGGTCTGGTTGGTGGTCTTGTCATCGAGGAGTAATGCGAGGTGGGTGAGGACGGTGTCAATATTCGTGAACGTCTGTGGCTTGAGCAGCTTGGTAATGGCACCGAGATCATCAGTGAGAGTTCCGAGCAAGCCACTGAGATCAACGGCCCTGCCATCCAGTTCAAAGGGAGCATCCGCAACTGCTGCTTCTGAGCCTGCTGCCGCTGCTGCTGGAGAGGCCAAGGCAAAAGGCGCTAGGACGAGGAGAGGAACGAAGCTGAAGAAACGCATGTTGGCGGGTTGACTTGTCAAGGAGGATTGATGGATTGACTGGGGCTGGGTTGAGCTGATCGTGAAAATCCATTTTCCAGGAATACTCATGGATTACTTATAGCATTGAGGAACAACTGGGCTAGGATCCAATTATGCCACTAGCACGCAATTTTGATAACCCTGTCTCCTCATGCACCAGGAGTCTCGGGTATGATCTGCGGGGTTAACGTTAACCGATTTATTTCTGCACTGGCGGGGTATCATAGCGGGGGTTCCACGCGGGGAACCCCACATAGTTGATGCAATATAGCGCCAAGTGACAGGTGAACAAGGGAATGTGCCTGAAACCCCCACATGTAACCTATTGATTGAATCTTATTGTTAACCGATGCGTAATTAACTTCAAAGGCATGATCCAGGTAATGTAACTAAGAACAAGAGTCTCTGCATACCCCGCATAATCTGATACTTTGATAACCTCGGGTAGGCTTAGTTGCTAAATTTGTACTTCACATGGAAAATCTCTCGAGAGCCGAATTGGTGCCAATACGCCTTGGAACAGAGGATTGCTGAACTTTAATAATGCATTCATAGTCCACACCTGCGTCGATCATGCTGGCGACCACAACACCAACTTCTCATACCTTTTAATTTTCTAAGTCGGTGGACTATACATTGTTGTAAATATCCTTCTGGCGTGCCCTTTCGATCTTTGTCAACATCGCCCATCATGTGGTCCAAGGCACTATGTCTCATGCTGTTTACGGTCATCGCCTGTGTGGCTGCCCAGGATGACGGAATACGCAACGCTCGCGATTCATTGGCACAATTGATGTATGTATTATCTGCATTTTTTTTAAAAAATAAAGAAACCGGCTGACAATCACTCAAGTGCTGAATTATCATCCAAAGTCTCTCTCATCACCGATAAGGTGGCCGAAAACAAAAAGAGACAGGAAGACGGGTCTTCTGCTTCTGGTTCTGATTCTGCTTCTGCTTCTGACGCTCCCAACGCCATGTCACAATTAGTGTATGTACTCTATATCCCAGAGGAAACCGTCTAACAACCTCTACAGTGCTGCATTGTCATCCAAGGCATCTCTCACCGGAACCGTTCCAATCTCAACGTCTATGCCGACATGCCTTATGAACTTCGACGCACCAGACCCCACGCTCGCCCGCGCCATGCTCACTGCACTGCCTGGATCTGTCCTTGGTCAACTTGGAAATGCTGGTGCTCGCAGCTCCATTGCCAGTGCCTTCAAGGCCGGACAGACTCCATCGTGGTACGAAGACCTGTCTCCGGAAATCAAGAGTTACGTCCTCAGCGTTCAGACCCGCGCCACCACCGGCTGCACTCCCCGCGCAACCGATGATGGTTCTGGCAGTTCTGACAGTTCTGGCGCACCAAACGCAAAAGTTGGAGGCGACAAGGTGGTTGGAACCAGCACTTCCGAAGCCCTTGCTTCTAGACCGACAGCAGCCATCATTGGGCTTTCTGGTGCTCTTGGCATGCTAGGGCTGATGGTTGCCCTATGAGACTGCGGCTGATAATTGCGCTATAAGGTGGCAATAGTGTATAATGGGTAACAAACTAGTCGGGGGGCATTGCATTTGATCGGCGTCGGCTGGGGAATTGAGGACGATCAGATCTGTAGAGTCAGGGATGTGGTGTGACTACTGCATGGACGCATTGTTAGGCGTTGGAAATGTAACTAGCGCCACTAAATAGTGCGTGGACTCATCTCGGCCCCCGGCGGACTGAAACCCACATGCAGATTGCTACCCTAAATATCAATAGATCAAACTTCATGTCCAGTTAGTTATAATTAGTTTCTTATGCGTCGTAAAACAACCCACATGTACAGTGACTGGACAGGGTGGAATATACGAGCAACCGAGAGCGCGAACGCCATAGCGGATCTCGTCGTGATCTTAGAAGTACCCAGGTAGAGTCTTATAGGCGAGTCGAGAGCGTTGAGCCATACACAAGGTCCCTAGTAAGAAAGACCAGGTATACTGCCATGTAATTCATAGAGGTGTACTGAGAAAATTCCACCCTGTTTATGCTCCACTCGCCTAACAACTCTACCTCTATCCCACGCAGATATCCGCGAAGTCCACTTTCTCGTAAAGTCCAACCGAGCTGTCTGGCCACTGTAGTCTATCTGGTCTAGAACGCTGTAACTTCGTATTGCATCCTGATATTTAGCCTTGGAAGTGGCTCCTTGGGCACAAAATGGTCAGACTTTGGGTGCGGCTCCATCGATATACGTAAGTGAGAACGACGCCAAGCCATAGTGGGGCCGCCGGGAACAGGGTCCTGCGGCAAAGCCGGCCGAGAAACCCGCACTGACTCGACGTTATCGAGTAAGTCATCGGCGACATAGTACTTGATATAGCGGCTAGAGCTCTTGTCTGTTTTTAGTCTTCTATTTTTTTTTGGCTCGGTCTTTCTTCCACTACCCATAAAATGTTCCTGTAAGTTAGCCCAGGTCAACTCACTAGTTCCGGCCCTAAATGCGGGGATGCTTGACATATCACGTGATGAAGCCCTAGCCGTTGAAGTTATACCGAGCTAGTGGTTAGGGGTCCGTGCTATTAGCGGTCCCGCCATCCATGAGCTAAACCCCGCAAAATGAATTCTAAGTATGCCCACCTCATATCTTCACGCAACGTGTTCCTGGATTTATTATTTTTTTCAAATAAGAGCTCGTGATGGCCAGTAAGACTTTTGAAGAAGCACTCGCAGCAGCGGAGAAGTTTGCAGATGGCGCAGACCCTGGAAAGAGAGGCCCGTGGGACGAGCTTGCCTCCTGGTATTGGGGGTTATGGGATGAGCTTGGCAGCGGAATCCTGCCAGATAGGCAGCATAGCCATGGACCACAACACAGTACAGTGCACAGCTCCGATCAGAGCACTGGCCACAGCAGCTCCTCACCGGAAGAAGCTGCGTCTCAAACGATGGCATATGGCTCGGCCCAGGAGCAACTCATTTTGGGCGTTTGGCCAGGCATCGACGGAATGGAACAGTTGAGCCAAGACAACCCTTTCAATCTGCCCCCCAAAGCCTTTCGCGATGAGCTTGTCATTTTATATTTCAAGCATGTCCATCCCCTATGCCCAGTTTTTGATGAAGTTGAATTTCACAACGCCTATTACCACAGAGGCGACATGTCATTCTTGAAAAGCATTACTCTTGTGGAATTTCAAGCTGTGATATTTGCGGGCGCAATGGTAATTAACAGGGCCAGCAAGATTTGGCAGCAGATACTGACAACCATATTAGCACCTCAACTACGAGCAGGTTTGCAAAACAAAATATGCTTCGATTATCGAGTGCCATAGCGATCTCTTTGAGTCCGCCAGAGTAAGTTTAGTTTCAAATCTCAATAGCTACCGGGATAGTAATGATATTCTGTTAGAAAACATACCACGCATCTGCCAAAGAATCGCCAATTAGTCGCGCCAGAGCGGCCATCTTGCTTAGCTTCTGGAGTCCATTCAGCGCCGAGGAGCAATCAAATTCCTACTGGGTCGACCAGGCGTTTATACATGCTCGAGTGGCCATTTTACAGGAGCTAGATTATGCGCATATATCCGTCAGCCCTGGACGAAGGAAGATTATTTGGTGGTGCTGCCAGCTTCGCGACTCCATGCTGGCCTTTGCTCTCCGGAGGATCAATCGCCTGCATACCGAACCGCTGACCCAGATTATTGTCACACCTGACGACTTTGGTGTGGAGTCAGCAGAGCCGTGTTTCATGAGCCCAATCTCAAAAACACTGTCAATCGACAACTTCACCAAGCAATGTGAACTTAGCCGTGTTATGGCGAGAATAATGATGTTCCAGGGAAGGCTTGGATATGCGAAATATAATGATAGGCGTCGTAACGTCGATGTCAATGAGATTATGGAGGTAATATCATTCCATTCTGAGGTAACAGCGTTGAGAGAGGACTTTGAATTCTCCCTCGATATATCTCGAAAGATGTCCATGGACAGGTGTGATGTACCCTGCCAATTGTCGAAGATAATCTCAGAGTAAGTTAACATATTGACATCAACTCTGCTTGATTGAGTATCACTAATCTGAAATCCTTTATAGTTCCGTCATCGCGGTGCTTTACTTTCCTTACACACACCTCAACCCCTACAACTATACCCTTCCAGCGAGCAAGTTTATCGAAGGCGCAGTGCAAGAAGTTATGGATTCGGCTTCACGTATAGCCAGAAGCGCCGAGTACTTGTTATCTCAAAGTGATAATAGCAGCATCCCATTAGCGCTGTGAGCAATCATTTTATTTTTCCCGAAGGTGGGACAAATGCTAATATTAACAGTGGAGCGTACATTACATTCCCGATCGTCCTCAAACTCACCTTGCTGGGAGATACAAGGAGGCCAAGTGACTCGGCAATAGACTTACAGGAGATGCGCAGTCTCATGAGAGTACTATATATTCTCAAGAGCCGCTTTAGTGGTGGGCAGTTTATTTCTAATGTCATCGACGCTGTCATCAAGCGTGTCGTTCACGGGGACGACGAAAATGACGGCGAACCCGGACGGCTTTTGTCTCTGCTTCACGATGCCGCAGGTTATATTCAGGAAGATGTCGACCGTGGACTTGTTACTATTAGCTAGGTGAGGCAAATTTGGGCTAGGGGTCTTTTATTTTGGCGCATAGGTTTGTTTTACTGGTTAAAGCAAGGGGGATCGGTTATCGACGACGTGACATATTCTATGGTTTATTGATTACAATGTCGGCGTTACTCTGTATGAAGCAATTTGGATAAATCAATTATTATGTGTGCCATGGCTTCTATGCATGAGCTTATCACGTAGGAGAGCACATTGACCAATAGGCCCAGATGCAGCTCACGGGAATTCTACGAAGTAAGATCATAGTGATATCCCCCAAGGTACCACCAACAAAGCGCCATACAGCTAACCTCAAATGCTTCTTTAATGCAAAACATAATTATTATGTTCTAACTAAATCTCTAGTAAATAGTATACAATTAACCTCAAATGCTTCTCTTATGCAAAACATAATTATTATGTTCGAGCTAAGTCTGTATCACCCTCGGCAACTACCCTTGCAGGGTTCCCCTCATTTTCTTCCCCACGCCCAGCCACCCCGCACTCCATCGTACTTAACCCTATCAGTTTACCGCCCAAAACCTCGGCCATGGCAACCGAATGACCTGTTGTGATGTCCACCCACGTCTGCCCAAGCTCCATAGTATCGTGACTGATTATCAGTCCATTGACCCATTTTCAGGACATTATTATTCGATACCAGAGCAAGACATTGGTTATTATTACCAAGTCCGCGTAAAGTTGTTATTCCAACCTGCACTATGATTTACCAGACTGGCCAAAGTTACAATGTGCCTGATGTAGATGTCTTGTCTCTCTTATTCGGTGCGTGCCTGAGCTCCGTGTGCAACCTCAGATCAAAACCAGTTAATATATTATAGACTCCAAATATTGTGATGCGGCTGAGGATACAAAGATTCACATTGAAGCTGGGAACGATGCCAACTCCGTTACAAAATCGCAGGCGCGAGACTTGACCCAGCGAATCGCCCATGGGTTGAGACAAAAATTCAACGTCGGTGCTTCAGGCCCCGGCAAAGACGTTGTTGTTTGTATTTCATCTGGGCAACCACTTCTTCCGGTGTTCTTCTATGGAGTTGTCGCCGCAGGCGGCGTGTACTCTGCTGCTAGTTCGTCCTTCACGACACCCGAATTGGCCCGCCAGATTACCCAAGGAGGAAGCAACTTGATAGTGTGCAGTCCCGACACACAGGATGTCGCCGTGGCAGCAGCGAAGCAGTGTGGCGTGCCTCTCAACCGAGTGCTGTGCTTAAAATCGAACCCGGGATGGAGCCTAACGTCAATTGGGGACAACCAGAACTGTATATCAAATCAGAAGCTTGATTGGAAGAGGATCACAAATAAAGAGGAGCTTGAAAATAGCCTTGTATGCTTGCTCTATTCGTCAGGAACCACTGGTCCTCCGAAAGGTTATCTCTCCCATATATTTCCATCTCTGTACTTGGGCTAATTGGTTGTCACATAGGAGTTCTCCTATCCCACACAAACATAGTATCGGCGGCCTTTATCACCGGCGAACTCGGCAAAGAGTACACAGAAAAAAGAGGCAAACCTTTCGAATACAGGACTCTCGCTCATCTACCAGCTGCTCATATTGCTGGTGTTCAGGGATACTTCATCAACCCGTTCTACATGGGCGGCCCGGTATATTGGATGCCCAAGTTTGACTTCCAACAGTTTCTCGACTTTAACAAGCGCTATCGTATCACCTTTTTCTTCACTGTCCCGCCAATTTACCTCCTGATTGCCAAATCGCCAGCAGTAACAGACCAATTTGAATATCTAGAAATTGCAGTTAGTGGCGCGGCACCTCTGGGAAAAGAACTGCAACTGGCAGCTAGTCAAAAGCTGGGCACAGGGAGTACGTTTATAAGTCAGACTTGGGGACTAAGTGAGACAACTGGCAGTGTGACGGCAATGCCTTGGGGTCAGAACGATGACACTGGCAGTGTCAGCCCAGTGCTTCCTAACATGCAACTAAGGTTAGTATTTATCCTATTTGCGTCTCTCAGTGCTAACTTTGAATTATTAGACTTGTGGATGACGATGGAAAGGATGTTGCCGTCGGACAACGTGGAGAAGTTCTCGTCAAAGGCCCTGTGGTTACCAAGGGATACCATAATAGTCCAAAGGTGACGAAAGACGCTTTCGTTGATGGGTGGTTTATGACCGGAGACGTGGCGGAGATTCGCAACGGATTAGTCTACATTGTGGATCGGAAGAAGGTAGAGCATATTCATCACCTCCCCCAAATACCATGTACTAACATTTGCAGGAACTTATCAAATACAAGGGCCTTCAGGTTGCACCAGCCGAACTGGAAGCTATCCTTGTCTCGCACCCGCTCATTCTAGATGCTGCCGTGATTGGAGTCGAACAAGAAGGGACAGAAGTGCCGCGCGCGTTTGTCGTTGTGGGCAAGAAACTTTCCGAGGAAGACATCAAATCCTTTGTGAAATCCAAAGTGGCTAGTTACAAGCAGCTTAGAGGAGGCGTTGTATTTGTGGATGCTATTCCTAAAAATGCGTCCGGGAAGATTTTACGCCGAGAGCTGAGAGAGGCTTCGAAGAAACCCACCGCGAAGCTGTAATATCTCCTGGTAGATAGTGTTTCTATAGAATGATAGATTGTAATTTTCCTCGCTATTACTTAATTGGATAAATAGCAAGACCTATCTCAGCTTCTCTACACGTGATTTAAATCTTTAATATCTCATCTGTACCTCCAGCAAGCTATCCCGATTATTCTTGGCGAATCTGAGCTCGCTGCGCGAACAGTGCCAAAAGTGTATCAAAAGTCTATTTTTGATAAATTCGGTAACGGAAGAGGCTCCCTTGTTATGCACAGCATAAGCAAACGGTTAAAGGTACCCATGGCGGCATGTGACGACCTGCATCCCAAATCGGTCAACTGGGGAGGGGTTGGTTTGTCGTTAACCGACTCAAGCCTCGGGTGCCTCTCAGCCAACAACAGATATATATGAAGAATAACTTGCACAATACAATCTACAATCAAGCATCTAGAACATCAAATCAAATAATTCGCCATGTCCTCCACCGACCGCGCCGTAATCCCCTTCTCGGAGCCGCCGTACCTCAGCGGGTTCCCCTCCCCGTACTACAGCCCGTCGCATCTCAAATGGCAGAAGACGTGCCGCGCGTTCATGGAGGAGAACCTCCTCAAGCACGCTATGGAGTGGGAGCGTGAGGGTACTGTTCCCGAGCATGTCTTCAAGAAGTTTGCGGACAACAATTTTCTGGTTCCCAACCTTCCCGCGCCGCTGCCCGTGGCCTGGCTGAAGAAGGTGGGAATCCACGAGATGCCCGGAGGAATTAAGGTTGAGGACTGGGATTATTTGCACACCGCAATCTACGTCGACGAGGTAATAAGCCCATTTTACAATGTAAATTGGTGACATCAGCTGACATGATATTTCTTCCGTGAAGATGGCACGTTCTGGACTGGCGGGTCCGTCCGCGTCAGTGACTGTTGGCATGGCTTTCGGTGTTGCCCCAGTCATCAAGTTTGGAAACGCACAGCTTCAGGAACGCTTCCTTCCCGATCTCCTCACCGGGAGAAAGCGCACTTGCATTGCTATCACTGAGCCTGATGCGGGTTCTGATGTCGCTAACATCACCACAACCGCTACCAAGACCAAGGATGGCAAGCACTACATTATCAACGGAACTAAGAAATGGTATGTTCTGGATTTTTTTTTGCTCGCACGCGCAATCTGCTAATATTTATAGGATTACCAACGGTATCTGGGCCGATTACTCGGCTATGGCTGTCCGCACAGGTGGCGCCGGACCCGGTGGTATTTCCATGATCCAAGTCCCATTGAAGGGCTACCCAGGTGTTAGTATGCGCAGAATTAAGGTTTCTGGCCAAATCTGCGCCGGTACCACTTACATCGAACTTGACGACGTCAAGGTTCCCGTTGAGAACCTGATCGGTGAAGAGGGTCTCGGCATGAAGTACGTGATGACGAACTTCAACCACGAGCGCTTGACCATTGCCATCGGTGTCACCCGCCAATCTCGCGTGGCGCTGGCTGCTGCATTTGAGTACGTCTTAAAGAGAGAGGCGTTTGGAAAGACTCTGATGGACCAACCCGTTGTGAGGAATCGCCTTGCGAAAGCCGGTGCAGAGCTCGAGAGTCAGTCCGCTTGGATCGATCAGTTTGTGTACCAGATGACCAGGCTGAGCAAGACGGAAGCTGATCTCAAGCTGGGTGGTCTGACAGCATTGGTTAAGGCACAGGCTGGAAGGGTATTTGACGAGTGTGCAAGAGTCGCTGTCATATTATTTGGAGGAAATGGTTACACGACAACCGGACAGGGAGAGCTTGTTGAGAGTAAGCATATCCATTTTATATTGTCTCTCAGACATATTTTAGACAGCACTAACGTATCCCAGAAATCTACCGTGAGGTGAATGGTGCCCGTATCCCTGGTGGCAGTGAGGACGTGATGTTGGATCTTGCGATTCGTCAGCTAGTGAAGATTTACAAGCAACAAACATTGGCACTCGGTGAGCCGTCGAAACTCTAGATCTAGGCGATAGGTTGTTATGATAGAGCCTTTAAGTACTGCAGAGACAGCACTTACTATATACCAAAAGCAAGTGTACAGCAATAAAAAATTAACTGTCCTTCACTATTATTACTCTTAAAGGCATCGAAAGCCATTGAGATTACAAGGAGGTGAGTAAACCTGGACGTAAGAGGAGCATTGTAAAATGACACGGGATCTTATAAAAAGCCGCCAAACCATGTAGGATGTGAACGTGGTTGAGTGAGGTCGACTCTGTGGTGCTTGTGGACCATACCTAAATATATCCCCCACCCACCTCCAGTGGCCTTTCTTCACCAGTGGCGGGTACAGCCCCATAATGGCTGTCAACAAGATGCAGTGTGGCCCGTGCCTGCCTACTCTAACCAAGCCACGCCAATCTAAACTCATCCCCGCCCTCCACACTATTCCAACGTCAACTAATTCGTAATATGAGTTTAATAACCCACTGGGTTGGTGAGGTTTCTAGTCCTTAAGGGTAACACGAGTAAAAGGGCTATTCAAGAGACTTGTGTACATAATAACTACCTGTGCAACTCTACAGTATGTTACAACCTCGCTTTCACAGCTACAGCATTTCCAGTTCCAGATCGCGCCTCATTTTCCTTCTTCCACGCCTCAATCCTCCTCTGGTGCCCCTCATCAAACAACTGCCTCCAGCCATTCCCAAACTTGGGAAGTCTTCTCCCCGGCTGTCCCGGGGCAGGCTCACCAGCAAGCTTCCTCACAGTCTCAAAATACTGCTCAAAATCCGGGTATAGGGCAGTGAAGGGGACGCCGTCACCCTTGTATGCAACACGGTCTGTCTCCCACTTCTCCTGCTCTGCGATGGACGGGAGCTGGACGCGGCCGGCAAAATAGCGGGCTGCGAGAACGGCTTGCCACTCGAAAACTTTAAATGTGAAGCCAGCTGCAATCTATCACGTTTGGCTAAAGTCAGTCGTTTGTTCTTTGTGCTGTGCAGAGGCGGGGGTGAGCTTTGGGGGATACAACTTACAGCGCCAATAAAAACGAGTGTGGGGTCCTGTCGCTGAAAGACGTGAAGGTAAAGACCCGGCAGACGATTATTTATAATTGGGAAATCTGGCAGAAAAGGCAGCGTCCATGAGTAACCCGTGCCTAAGATGATATTGTCGACATTGTCGAGGCGAGTCCCGTCTTCGAAAATGATGGTCCTGCGCCCTTCGGCGCTTTCAATCCTCTTGATAGCTGGCCGTGTCTCAATATCCGAGTGGTCGAATGCCGACCTGCCGAAATAAGGATGCCATTTTCCTCGGACAACAGAATTAATGGGGTGCTGGGCGACTCCGATGAGATCACGAGCAATGTCCATCCCAGAAACTGATGCGCCAATCACAACCACGTTCTACGCTGAGTTTAGTGTCTGCACATATAAAAACCAAGATTAATATAAGTGTTCTGGTCAAACGTACCTTTTGGCGATATTTCTCCGATCCTCTGTACCCCTTACTGTGTTCCACCGATCCCGGATAGGCACGAGCAAATTCCTCTAGTCCCTCGATATAGGGGACATGTGGAACAGTATAGTGACCACTCGCCACCACAACGGCGTCAAACTCCTCCACCCACCAGTAATCTCGCTCTGCCCCGGCCTTTCTCAGGGTTACCTTCCAACTCCCGTTGACCTTCTCGACCCTCTCCACAGTAACTCCGCATTCCACAAAATCCTTGTACCCTTTTCTGTCTAGGAGTCCTTCGATGTACTGCTGGACCACTGTGTGATGGCGGAAAGGAGTACTCGGGCCATGTCGTTGGATAGAGCGTGACGTCTGCTTTATGGGAATGGGCTCCTGTGAGAACTCCATAGTATGATAGTCGATATTTGTTTCGAGCAGCGGGTATACGGATGTCTCATCGTGGCGGTATTGGGTTGAGCGCGGGGTATATGTTGGAAGCGAGTGAGGAATACCATGGGGTTTATCTGCGGTGCGGCTGGCGAGTGTCTTGAAGTCGGGGAGCTGAGGGGATATGTGTTCAGGGTCCTGGACCCTGAAATGAGCAAGTCAGCATTTCCAAATCTATTTTTCTCTGATTGTATGGCCTTTTGAGATTTTAAAGATCTATAATTGAAAGAGTATGCAGTGCAGGGAACGTCAGCCGCCTACGTACCAACATCCGCCGACCTTCTCCCGACGCTCAAAGACGCGAATGATATCAAATGCCCCTTCCTGCGCTAGTGCGTCCACAGCGATGGCGCCGGCAGGGCCCGCACCAATAACAGCGACCCTCTTGATGGGAGACATGGTGTTGTAAGAGAATGGCGAATATAATAATAAAATAACGAAAAGGGTGAGGAATTGACGAAATCTCAGTCTTAAATCTGACAATTTGCCAGTTTAATATTAATCTGCCAGATGGAAAACTTATAGGGTATCATAAATGAGCCGGAGTTAGGACGCTTAGTCGGTAAATGTGGGGCAGGACCTGGAGTACGCAATGGCGTGGGTGTAAGGCGTGATCATGAACATTCTTATCCCGTTCAAGCACAATCCGCACAGAAGAGTCAGCGTCAATTGACATCCAATACATGTGGTTGGTGCATGTGAATTGTGAGTTTATTCTAGATCATCTACTCCAAAGTAGGCGTCTTCCCCCGCGTTGGAACCTGGAATCCCCTGCATCCTTGCATCCTAGTTTGCCATGCGCAAGGACGTAGTTACGCGTAGGATTGTGTGATCAATAGAATTGGATTTTGATAGATACCCCGCTACTACTGCAGGATTTTGTGTCTTATGAAGTTCCTGCTCCTTTTCCGTGTCTGTGTCTGTGTCCTCCAGCGATTTGTTGTATGAGTCTCCTCAACCTGTGTAATTATGCTCGTGCCTCAAGATTCTGAGGACTTGAAGTCTGCAGAACACATAGACCCTCCGAGCACTATTGCAACTTCAATTGGAGACTTGGAGAAATCCTCAGATATTACTTCGAGCACTCCAACTTCATTCCAAGCTGCCAGCGACAATGAAGACACAGCAGCCTCACTGAGGGCTCGATCGAGGTAAGACTTTGATCTGGCTCCCTTATATTATTATTCCATCAGTAATGGAAACTCTGCAAGCATAGCTAACCTATCTTCTCTACAGAGTCGACTTCTCGGTCCTCCCACTCCTCTTTCTCGGCTTATTCGTTTTCCAGCTTGACCGCATGAATCTTGCCAGTGCACTCACAGCCGGCCTGAAAAATGATATTAAAATCACCCAAGCCGACGTCAATCTCGGAAATCAAATGATGTTTCTGGGTATTGTGGTTCTTGAAATCCCCTCCAACATGCTGCTTCAACGAGTAAGCTATGCCCCAGGCCTATCAAGACATGGTCAGAAACACACCAAATATACTAACGACTTCCAGATCGGACCTCGAATATACATCAGTATCCAGGTTATTATCTTTGGCTTGATAGCGACTCTGCAGATATTTGTGCGCGACAGAAACGGATTTCTTATCGTAAGGAGCTTTCTTGGATTGGCCGAAGCCGGATACATACCAGGTGCCATATACACTCTCTCGACATGGTACCGACACAGGGAATTGGCGACAAGAGTAGCAATATTTTTCTTCGGCATGTTCGGAGGGAATGCGTTGAGTCCCCTTCTTGCCTCTGGTATTTTGAAGCTTGGAGGTAGATATGGACGACCGGGTTGGCAGTGGATTTTCCTCCGTGCGTTTGCATCCCCCCCAAAAAACGAATATGGCCCCGTCCACACACTTTACTAACTTTGAGCACAGTTGAGGGTATTTTCACCATCTCAGTTGGTCTCCTCATCGGATTCCTACTCCCCGGTTCACCAGAACGTCCCCGTCCGCTTTTCTTCGAGGGTCTCGTGCGCATCTCCGAGTCCGACGGAGAGCTTCTCCAGCAACGCATCGCAGCCGACCTACCAAACAAGTCTTATGAGCCCCAGCATATACGTATCACGCCTGCGAAAGTCTGGAAGACAATATCCCACTGGCGCCGCTGGCCGCATCTTGTTTCAACGAGTCTTGTGTTCTCAACATGGAGCTCGTTAACAACTTACACGCCATCAATTATCATGTACGCCAAAATTCTTGCAAGAGTCAGCATAATTTACTAACTTGTTTCAGGGCTCTAGGTTTTGACCGTACAGGTGCCAACGCACTTGCTTGCATTGGACCCGTCATCTCCCTTGCCGTTGTCTTCCTCTTCGCGCGTCTCAGTGATTACACAAACCGGCGCGGCCTCATGGTCATGATTGCCATAAGCTGTTATATCACGACTTTGATAATAGCTCAAGTGACACAACCATACGTAGGCAAATGGAGCCGTTGGGGTCTCTGGACAGCCGTGAATGCATTTGCAATCGGCTACCATCCAATACAGAATACGTGGTTGCAGCTGAACTGCCACGATCCGGCGGAGAGGAGTATCAGTATTGCGTAAGTTTTCTCTGCCATTGTATAGGTTTTGTTGTACAAAGCGGTGATTAATTGTTCTTTATAGACTTTGGGTGATGTCGGCCATCTCTGGATTGATGTATGGGACACAGTACTTTCAGGAAAAGGACCTGCCGCTGTACTCTCGTGGATTGGAGATCATGATTGGCGTCTCGGCAGCTGGACTGGTGCTAGCGGGTGTTCAAATTTGGATTTATAAAACATATAATAGAAAGACAAAGGAGTTGAAAGAATCTGGGTTGGTGGTAAAAGGAGAAAGGTATAATTATATAACATGAGTTTTCAAGCTTTTTGGTAATTTAGACGAGTTAAATAACAACAAAGACACACCCAACAACAAAGGACTGATTGTATTTATTTACGATAAAAGCCCACAGGATACATCTCAGATTAACAACAACGTGAAAAAATAGGACAG
Organism: Pseudogymnoascus sp. VKM F-4513 (FW-928); assembly: GCA_000750755.1. Taxonomy (NCBI): domain Eukaryota; kingdom Fungi; phylum Ascomycota; class Leotiomycetes; order Thelebolales; family Thelebolaceae; genus Pseudogymnoascus; species Pseudogymnoascus sp. VKM F-4513 (FW-928). The sequence continues at coordinate 33,781 of JPJW01000381.1, forward strand.
GCCATCTACTATATTATATTTGGCTTGCCGGACCATTTCATGCAGCTACTTCACTCAACAATTACAAGCCACAACATATCGATCTCGGGGAAACACAAAGCCCGGTGCGTCCATGCACCTCTCTGATTCAACCCCCAAATCACAACCTCCGAACGCGAGGAAACATCAGCCGTTGACAACTGAGGTATATTGCCATGAGTTTGTTCATTGAATCAATTATCGCTGTCCGCGAAGCGATACAGACGATTCTCGACAACTGGGCAGTATGGGCGCCACCTGGGGATAATTGCATGATGTCCGTGTTAAATACCGCCAAGGGTGTAGTCATGGTCACTATTGCTTTCGTATTTCTCATCATCGCCATATGCTACCAAATTGTTGCCTACGTACTGGGTCTCATCTGGCCGTGGTCCACCGTCAACCAAAACACTCGGGACCGGAAAAGGAGAGAGTATGAATACCGCCGACTTGTTCGCAAGGCTTCGGGTAATACCACTTCGATCGTTTTGTCTCAGGGACAGAATCAAGATGCAACTGGTGGAAAGAACGAAAATACGTTTTTCTATCGTGTCCCGTTCGAGATCCGTCGTCAAATCCTGATGCTGGCGTTTGGCGATCAGACTGTACACATGGACCTGCAGTACCGATATCCATTTAACCTCGCCGACGATCAGAGCAGCTATATGCGACTTCATGCCAGGATCCAGAGCTCCCTCGGCAGCAGGGGACCAGAACTAATCGAAGGGGAGCGGCGGGGATGGAGATGGTTTAGCTGTAAATGTCACAGGTTTCCGCCAGACACGGCTAGGCTGTCACTTGGGAGGAGACGCAATTACCCGTGGTCGCACTTCCGCGATCCGCACATCGACAATTGTCTCCAAGGTATGGGAAGATGTGATGAGTGGCCTGGTGAGTGGCCAGTAAAGTGCCAGATTGGTATTATGGGTTGGCTGTTGTCGTGTAAACAGGCGTAAGTGAACTTTGGAATCTACTCGAGTATGCCCGAGGATAGAGGCTATTTGCATCCCACCTGACGCAACTACTAATTGCATATTCTATAGTTACTTGGAAGGCATCGATGTCCTCTACAAAACTAACACGATTCATATCGCATCGCCAATCCTCATGCGGAGCATACACGATATCATTCCTTGGCAAAGACTGGAAGATATGGTGTCCCTTGAACTGGTTTGGAAGGCGAAAATTCTACCACTCGAACTGGGACTCACTGACAACAAATATTCCCCGCGTAAGCTACTAGGTAGACCAGTGTTCCCTGGTCTGCGAATTTTGCGGATTTGCTTCCAAACGCTGGTATTCGACGAAGAAGACTTCGCGCTCGGAATATCGTGGCCGTATATTGACTCGGGTCTTGTCAGTCAGAGACTGCACAACAGCTTTTTCCCTGCCATGGATAGGCTCCTGGAGAGGGCTGTGCCGCCCACCACAGACGTTACCGTAACGTGCTCAAAGTGGGATTGGTATGTAGAAACTGACTATTACCTGATGGAGAGGCAAGGGAGGGAAGAGACGAGGATGCAATCAGCAGATATTGCGGGACTGAAGTGCTGGAGGAACACGCCAGAAAGGAAAGTCAGCGGTGTAGCCGATGCAATAGTAGAGGATGCCCGGGGCGTTGAGAGGCAGAGGAAAGGGTTCTGGGTTCACATATGCATCGACGACGTCCATCTCCGTAATGGTAAGTATCGTCAATGGCGGAAAGGATATATATTTGGCTAACATTTGGTTGAAGATCAAAACGAATACGACCAGAAACGACACGACCTTTACAACCTCGGCCCAGAAGAGTATCGGTATAACTTATGATGCATTGACTCATTTGATATTCGAGACAACACTTGAATATATGCAAGAAGTCAAAGAGAACTGGCACAAACACGTTTTCCGGTGCAAGAATCCAAAACGGAAATGTCACTAAGTTCGATTGGCCCAAAGGATCGACGGTTGGCACTCAATGGGGTCTGGGACACAGCCATCCACTGCCCATGGGTTATCGCCGATGTCGCTTGTGGTTCGCGATGCATGGGTTTTGCGCGTGTATGCGCGCCTGGGGATACATAAGGCAAGACGCGGGAGACGACCTCCGTGTCAAACACCGATGAGGGTTCCGCCGAGCATACACATACAGAGACGGGTGCCTCCGTTATTTGATCCTCCGAATGGGGTACTGTGCGGTGGATATGAGAACGTGTTACAGTGGTGCGAAAGGGTAATGTCAGTTGTACAACATCAGCGGAACAGCCACAGAAAGAGCGTTGCAGGAATTGCTGTGTATTTGTTTGGGCGAGAGTCTCTAGTGAATCTTTCCTTGGGCGAGGACGGGGCCGTATGATTGAGTTGAAGAATGAATACAGAGGGCCGCAATGAAACGCCTGGACTTCTGCTTCCTGTCTACATAGTAATCCAGGGGAAGATCTCACATAGATTAATCGCCTGGCCAAAGAATAGGCCAACGGTTTCGGAGAGAATTGAGCACACTCCGCACGTGATTGTTGATTTCCGCGCCTGGTGTGAATTTAGAAAAATTATAAATTCGATATTCGATATTCGAAACTCGAAACTCAAAAAATTCCCATTTATTTGTGGTAATCCACGCCCAATGATTGGCTGAGTGCACGTGCAACTCCGATATGTTGTTGATACTCTGTTGCTGAGTTGAGATTTCCGATTTCCACCCGTCCCTGCGATATCCGCCGACTAGCCGTGCGCTACCCGATTGGCCCAACAGTAGCTCCCCGGTTGACTACACCCTGAGCCCACACTCAACCCCCACCCTCGGCCAGGAACGGCGGGGTGCGTATTGTTATAAGCCTTGACGACCCGCCTCAACAAATGTGAGAGTCACAACCAACAACAACAAGAATGCCGCCCGCCATGCCTCGTGTCCGCATACCTTTGAGCTTGTCTCACAGCAGCAGAGCTGTGATCCCATCTGCGAAGCCACAATGGGCTGTTCAGAGAGCTTACGGCACTGTCGTTGAGGGCCCAGTCACCCAGTCAAGTCCCGCCTCCACCTTCGACAAGGCGCTTGCTGCGACGGCCCCAAGGCATAACTGGACAAAGCAAGAAATCAAGGAGGTTTACGATACGCCTCTCATGAAGCTCTGCCATGCTGCTGTACGCCCTTCCCCCTCTGCCCTGTATCATCAAGCAGCTACTGACCCCCACTTTAGGGCGCCGTTCACCAGAAGTTCCACGACCCGGCTGAGATCCAGATGTGCACGCTGATCAACATCAAGACCGGCGGTTGCAGCGAGGACTGTTCCTACTGCGCACAATCCTCGAAATACAACACCGGTCTCGAGGCCTCGAAAATGATTCAGGTCGGGACCGTGCTCGCCGCTGCCCGTGTCGCCAAGGAGAACGGCAGCACACGCTTCTGCATGGGTGCTGCGTGGAGAGACATGCGCGGGCGCAAGACAAACCTCCGCAACATCAAGGAGATGGTCAAGGGAGTCAAGGACCTGGGGATGGAGAGCTGTGTCACCCTCGGCATGATCGACCTGGCGCAGGCCAAGGAGCTCAAGGACGCCGGACTAACGGCGTACAACCACAACGTCGACACGTCGCGCGAGTTCTACCCAAGCGTTATCTCTACGCGCACCTACGATGAGAGACTCCAGACCATTGCCAATGCCAACGAGGCCGGCTTGAGTGTATGCACTGGTGGCATCCTCGGTCTGGGCGAGGAGGCAAAGGACCACGTCGGACTGCTCCACACGGTCGCGACGATGCCCACTCACCCCGAGTCATTCCCCGTCAACACGCTCGTGCCAATCAAGGGTACGCCACTTGGCGACCGCGAGCAGTCCCCCTTCGACATCACGCTGCGCACCATCGCCGCAGCGCGCCTGATCATGCCAAAGACCATCATCCGTCTTGCGGCTGGCCGCACGATTCTGAGCGAGGAGCAGCAGGTGCTGTGCTTCATGGCTGGCGCGAATGCGGTGTTCACTGGTGAGAAGATGTTGACGACGGCGTGTAACGGGTGGGAGGAGGATAACAAGATCTTTGCGAAGTGGGGCTTGAGGCCGATGCAGAGCTTCCAGGCTGGGAAGGAGGAGGGCGCTTCGGCGCCGATGAGGGAAGGTGCGGAGAAGAAGACTCAGGTTGAGCTGGGCAGGTGATGTGAGCTCGATATATAAAGAATTTGAGGTTGGTTGATTTTTGCATCTTGAGATTACTCGATGCTGCGTACATATTAGATTATCTAAAATGAGACATCTGATTCAAAAACTATTATTGATCTGTCTAGCCCGGAATCCCTGTCGTGGTTTTGTCTGGCACATTTTGTCCCGTGCAGCCCTAGGATTAACACACGCTGCAATGCGAGGCCTCTTCGGTCCAGGAATAGGATCAAAGCATCTATCGTATTTCTTGTGAACTTATCGACATATCATATAGAAATCAAATCAAGATGTGTGTAGCAGTAAACCTCAAAGTGAGGCTTGCATTAGGAGTTGCCTGAGCCAATGAATACTAAACCTTGGCACCACTTGTATAAACCACACCGCATCGAAGACCAGCATCAATATATCCCTCATTCTACACATTCCCTCCCTGCATCGCCTCCTCAAAGCCCCTCGCAATTATGGACAGCAATCCCCCAGAGCCAAATTTTGAATACGAAGCAAAACTTGCGGACCGTAAATACTTCTTCAACATCAACGATACGACGTTTATCAAACGCACGCTTCGACGTTCAGAATGGATGTATACTAAAACCGGCAATCTCGTTGTCCCAAGCACGACTATACGCTATAGACTTGAAAATGAAGCGGCGTGCCTCAAGTTCCTAGCTGCCACGGATATTCCAATTGCACATTTACAAGGCATATTTCAGGACGATGGCGCTGTGTATCTTATGACGAAGCATGTAGACGGGGTTTCAATGTCCAGTTTAGAGCCGGAACCCAAGAGCATCGTGAGGAAGGAACTAGAGGAGTATTTAATCAAGTTGAAGTCTCTACGATCGAAAACTCCGGGAATACCAGGATCGACGTTTATTTGCCCGCATTATAGGATTTTCAAAAACTGGAGGACGATGAGCGTGTGGAAGGTAAAAGACAATGCGGAGCTAGGGGATAGAGAAGAGGAATTCGTGTTCTGCCACAATGATCTTGGGCAGCATAACGTAATAGTTGACCCGGAAACATTGAGAATCAAAGCCATTATCGATTGGGAGTTCTCTGGATTTTTCCCGAGTTGGTTTGAGGCGGCATTTTGGGAGAAACAAGGGCCGGCATATCCTCAGGGAAATGAAGACAGGTTGAGAGAGTGGTTAACGACGTGGTGTGACGAGGTAAAGTTTGGGTTTATGTTAAAGGGTTATGGAATGAAACTAATGGTTATTTTAGGTCGAAACTACGTGGCCCTCATCATGGCTTACGGATATGAAGAAGAAAGTTGACGAGCCAAAGGATGTTGAAATGACAGGCCTGGCATCGCCACCTCCCACGCCGACGACGGCATTTGGACCGACAAATTGATAATTTAACATTTATTTATAGTGTAGGCGTATCTCACAGATCATAGGAGGAAGGTTATAGCTTTCATTTCTACTACTGCCAGAGTGGCTAAATCAACGAGCTTAATAAACTATCATTTCTTCATGCAACCAACATGTCTTCCCAACAAACTTCAGCCATATCCCAAGCCTTCCTCAGCATCCTACCAACTCCCGCTCGTACCACAATAGGGGTTCCGTCATCCGGAGTGCTGCCTTGCCTTGCTATTAACATGACATTAATGACAGCGTAAGGCTCTAGAGCGCTTGAGGCTTCCATAGACAGTTCATCGCCGACGAAACAGTAAGCACTGGAGAGAACGACAAACTCGTGCTCGTTCGAGAGATTTTGTTGGTACGATTCAGGTAGTAAAATTGTTCCCAGCCATTCTTCCTCGGTGCCAAAGTCGGCCGGATGCGATGTGGTGATTCCAAACCGTGTCAGAGGTTCGCCTGCGGCTTTTGGTACAGAGTCTGGCTTCTGAATTTCGCTTCTATCGTCTAACGTAAGCCTGAATCTTGCTATCCGGGTATGGAGGTCAAGGTAGTACAGAGGGACCGCAGTCCCGCCAGCACTTACACCATCTTTCTTGATATCGATTGTCTCGCCATATTTGGATGGCAAAGCGCGCTCCTAAGGATGACTCAAGGCTGGAAGACCGTTCCAGTCTTCGTGGTTGTAGTACTTAACTGCCCAATTCCACCCCGCCCATGACCAGCTGGGATATATCGGGACCTTGGTTTTCTCGTCGATTGGGATCCTTGAAAGTTCTTGGAGTGGCTGCCATAAAAGAGAGTGGACAAGCATTTCCCCCAACCAGATTCCCCATGCAAAAACTAGGCCGTACCTCATGTTATAAAAGTTCTGAATACCTTGAAACCCACTTAGCCGGTCTCTTGGGTAAGTCAAGGCTCTTAAAGTATACTCATTAATCAAGAGGAAGTAAAAATGGTGGGCCATACCGAGGGTATATGAAATCTCGGTGGTCAATGTTGGCATAGCCTCTCCGCGGCTTGGGACAATGGTTTCTTGTGAGGCGCTACTGTACAGATCGGGCCATAGTCTGTTGATATCCTCGCTCCAAGGGCCGTGGCCGCATAGGAAACTCACGCTATCCATTGCGAAAATTAGACGCCTTCGAGAGAGTATGTCTTCTTGAAATGTCCAACACCGACGAATCCATACTGATGTGTAAAGTTCATCATAAACCTCTGGTTTAAGAGACAGTAGGGTCAATTCGTCCGAGTATGTGGCAATGTGCTGCGTAGTATCCCTTCGGGGACCATTAAGACCTGTAAGTCCAGAATTGGCATCACTACCACAGGCTGCAACAATGGTAAAGCTCGCTCTTGTAAATATGGCATCCATATGCTGGACTTGGGTAGATTTATCTAAATCATCGTCCTGGATAATACAAATTGAATCGACCCATAGATATCGATGGTCTAGCTGGCGTGTCAATGTAATGGCGTCCTGGATAGTAGTAGGATACAGACTAAAGACCTTTGAAAGAGATCCAGGCTTCATTAGGCTCGGCAATGTCTTCGTCAGCGTCTTAAATGTTTCGATAGGGCCCCAGACGTAACTTAGTGCAGCAAACACTGGTGTCGCGGACGTTTCGATCAAACAATCATCCTTAAGATCCAGTAACCTAATAAATGGTCGAAAAGGAAACTTGGTTGTAACAGGACCCTCACGTCGTGAGCGCGAGAGATCCTCTTTCCAGCATACGAGTTTATGCAACTCTTCACATTTCTTGAGCCATGTCTTCATCAAAGGTATATCAAGGCGATTCGGATCCATTTTTCTGCCTAGGAACATGCCGTCCTCATCATCCCGGGATAATGGAATGATATCAAACGGCTTGAAAACTTTCTCTTGCGCAGTCGTCCCTGGCAGGATCCGTAATCGGAGCGTTATGATTTCAGTCTGAGCGACCCCCTTGCCATCCACCATGTGGTTGGTTACGTCTGGAATCCAACAACCAAGAACCTCCATCTCATGTTTGTGTGCTGCGGTCGAGACCGAGTCGACAATAATTTTGCAGAAGTTACAGTAGTCACTGCGCTGGGTAACTTCTGAAAGCTTTCCAAAGTGCCAGTCGGGTGGGAGAGTCTGATCCTCTGGCCTTGCTACAAAGTCAGAACGCTTGAGGTTCATGACGCGATGGCGTGCGCATAAATGTAGACTCTCGTCTTCCAGGAGAAGTTCAATCGGCCGATACCAGGCTCGGGAGGTGCAGTTTGAAGGACAGTCAACGCCGTCAGGAGTAGGACTTGAGGCGCATAAGACCATTGTCAATCAACCCCAGGCGATTTGAACAGGCAGACAAAGTTAAACAATGATTGAGTCCAAAGCGATAGACACAATTCGGTAAACCTGGCTAGAATCGATTCGAGAAGCTGGTTCTCCCCGCTTGCAGAAGATATATCGCAACTAATAAGCCTGCTTGTTGAGGATTTCGCATGCAGCATAGCCCTGTTTTCATATGTGACAGTGTTAACATAGCCGCCGTTTGCCTCATCCAACAGTTCACCGTATTAGGGTTGAAACAACTATAATTTTGCTAACGCAGCCAAGAAACCCCTTACACCCATTTATTTTTAAATAAACATGTATGCGCTGCGACGGGCTATCTCCGAGGCTCTGGTAAGAATGATTTTGGCGTTCTGTTGGACATGATAAGCAGCCTTGGCCACAGATGCGCGGCCTTTAGCGCCCTACCCTACATGACACCGAAACACTCCCGGTTTATGCATCGCCTACAAATTCCGCCCAGGGGTCTAAAGTAGATTTGAATAGTTTTATTTATGAAACTAACAGTAACGCCAGGTCCAAACGTTATGGCCCTTATTGTGGCTTACAGATATGAAGAAGAATTCTAACAAGCAAAAGGAAGCGGTTAGCTTGTCGTTTGCTCCCATTGAGCCTGTAGTTGCTTCCATGCGTCCTCGACGACATTGGGCGGTTCAAATTTTATAGATGATATCAGCCCCAGATGCCGCAAAACAGCTTGTTTCAATCGTGGACGCTGATCTTGAATGTTGTAAATATCACCGCGAGTGATCTGGGATAAGACATAGGATGCGGAGAGATCAACAAGCCTGCCAGCCAAAAAGTTTTCCGCGCGGATGTCTGTGTCGTAAATTCCCAATCGGTCGAGCGTGTCACGATGGCGTATCATGTGCTGGGGAGTAACATTGCTGAAGTCGAACGGAGGCGAGAGTACAAGCCTTATTACCAAAACTTTAGCCTGTACTTCTCCAGAGAGTTTGAACCTTCCGTAGTGAAAGTCAGCTGGTAATTCGAACCAACCGTATGCTTCGATAGTAGGAAGGTCAAGGTTTGCTTCTTCGTCATTCTGGACAGCTGATAGAGCGCTGAGTTCACGATCAAACGGGCTAAGAGGTTGACCATTGATGAGAGAAAAAGTATAATGGTAGGGCCACAAATACGGCTTAAACTGCAAAAGGTCAATACCCATACGTAACCCGTCTCCCTGAAATATCCATACGTACCACCTTAAGTGCGACCTTCTCCCCATCATTCAGAGAAGCTATAGTAATTTCAAATACGGTGCCCGCATCACCACTGCCAATCTTACTCAATACGACAATATCTTCCAACTTAACTTGAAGGTTGGGTAACTGAAACGGGGTTGGGTTGTCCGCTATAATGACAGGCATTTGATGGTATTCAAAGAGTAATATTGATAGTTCTGCAATCGGTAATCATGTATCATATGGTAATTTGACAGCGTTGAGATCTAATGGCTGTGATACTCGGTTGATGAAGGGTAGGTTTATATGACTGGCACTGTTTTTGTTTGTACCACACCGCTTATCCCCAGCCGTTGGTTTGTGATACATAAATGCACCGTCTGTGGCAAAACGAACGATGGCTGAGCTTTGACTGGCTTAGTGAGGGCATACTTACATTTGATCATTATAACTGGCCCGAATAATACATAATGAGTTGGATAATTTATTAATATATACTCGGCATGTGACCTTCTTCTGAATGACATGGTAATACCAGCTATCTACGCAGCGGAGAAGAGGTTCCTTGATCCCTGCGACATTCTTCAAATATGCCCTATAATACAATATCTCTGTCAGATGAATCTAATGATGAAGAAAGCATCCTAAACGGATTCCTCTGTTGTTTCGTCGTCTTTTTTGGACGTCACGCCAGCTTGCTCAGCTGCACGAGCTTTGAGACTACGCCATTCCACAAGAACACTCCCAAAGATAGTAATGCCACTGGTGGCAACCACAATATAAAACACACTAATTATGGAATCGTTGTAGTCGGAAACAAGCCTGTCCAAATTATCACCTGTGGCAAGGTTCTTTATATCCGTGGCGCCGCCGTCCAGAACCGCTTTCGAATTGATGCCCGGGATATTGCCCAATTTCGAGATAAGCTGGCTAAGAAAAATGTTTTGGGCGACAGGTAGGAATATAGCGGGGCCAAGAAAGCGCACGAACGTGACAATGGCGGTTCCAGTTGAGATATCTGCTCTGCCAAGAACCGTCTGTACAACGTTCAGCGGCTGTTGAATTGCAAAACCGAGGCCAATGCCGTACAGGACTTGGTAGCCGATCCATTTGCTGTGACCCGTGGATGGCGTAAATGTCGTAAAAAGACCAGCACCGATAGTCGTAATAATTGAACTGAGAATGAAGAATGGAGTATAGTAGCCGAGTTTGGCGACCATGACTCCGGAGGCAAGGGAGGCCACAACAGTCGAGAGAATCATTGGAAGAAGCATAATTCCCGAATTGAGGGCCGAGACACCTTTGATAGCCTGGAACCAAATAGGCAAATAATACATCACGACCATCATTCCAGCGCCGTTGAAAAAGCTGCACCACATTGCAGCCGCAATGCTTCGTTGCTTGACGAGGCGTGGGGGAACCATAGCATTGTCTTTCTTCCAAATTTGGACGCCGATAAAGGCAACGCAGAGAACACCGCAAAGAACGAGAAGGGCTATAATTCTGCCGTTGTCCCAAGAGTACTGTGCTCCACCCCATTGGAGGGCCAGAATAAGGCAAACAACCCCAGGCAAGAATATAAGATTTCCGATAGGATCCAGTTGCTTTATCCGGGCAAACCATCCTGACGCCTGTTCATCAAGCTTCTGGTTTGGGAGATGGAGGATGAGAATGGTAACAATTATTGTAACGGCGCCAATCGGCAAGTTCAAATAGAAGCACCATCTCCATGTAACCTTGTCTGTAAATGTCCCCCCAACAAGAGGACCGATGACAGATCCCAGAGCAAAAACCGCGCCGAAAAACCCTTGGAATATCGGCCGATGTTGCAAGGGGATGGTGTAGAACATAATGACCATTAACCCTGAAAACATCCCTGAAGTGCCCGTTCCTGCAATTGCACGACCAATAATAAATGCATTGGAGTTCGGGGCTGCACCACAGATTGCGGAGCCAATCTCGAATAGTATAATGCCAATGAGAAAGACTGGTTTGGCAGGGTAAAATTTGTAGACTCTTCCCATGAGCAGTTGGAAACTGCATGTGGTAAGCAGATATGCACTACCATACCAGCCTATATCGTCTAGAGAGTGAAACTCATCGGTGATTCGAGGGATTGCAGTCGATATAATATTTTGATCCTGCACTTATAGTTAGCCTTTATGCCCGCACATGTAAAGATCTTGCTCGGTAGGAAGGGAGATAATCACCAAAGTAACCAAAAAGATAGACAAAAGAAGCGATGTCATAATAAGGATGCGCTTGTGCATGCTTGGGTACTCTATAATATCCTCCTTCTTTGCGTCTGATAGGAGGTCCTCCACAGTTGTCTTTTCATCGTCACGTGCGGTGGGTTGAGACATTGTTGGAAGCACAAGGTGAGCTTTTCAAAGCGTATGAAGTATTAATTGCCATCACAATCTCACGTTTGTCGCACGACATTATATAGGTAAATTTTCCCCGGCGCTCGGGGTTGTCGGGGTCGAATTTTGAAGGCGAGCGCAACGGAGCTCGCTCCACAAGTGAGAAAACCATCTCGCTTCTCGGCGCTCAAAAAATATTTTCCAGCTCCGGGGCCCGAGAACGATGATCACAACTACTCCGTCACCAACGACCCTTCTTCCAACATCGAAAGTAATGAAATACAGCAATGTCTCAGTCTTCCGAAGGGCAATTTAAACCGGGCGAGGGTCTAAAGAGATTCTCGTGCCTGACGTGCCGACAGCGCAAGGTGAAATGTGATCGTCGCAATCCATGTTCTCAGTGCGTAAAGGCAGCGACGCAATGCAGCTTTATTGCCCCTGTGCGCGGCAAGCGCAAGTCGACAAAGCCACCCAAAGAGGGGCTTCACAGCAAGTTAAAACGATATGAGGAAATGTTAAAGGCGTATGGAGCAAAGATTGACCTATCAGATGACGAGAACCTGTCAGATGCGGACGTGGCATCGGAGCCAGATATTGAGATGACCGAGGCCGAAGGAGCCAAGTCTCATAAAAATGGCAGCGGTGACCCATTTACGGTTGACAAATCCAAGCCGAGGCTTGTAAATAAAAATGGCTCGTCAAGGTATTTCGATAAGTGCGTCTGTTGATATCCTTAGGTCATGCATGCACATTGCTAACATTTCACAGTGAAATCTGGTCCAGTTTAGGAGACGAGGTGATCCCGACACCTTCTTGCACTTTAAGGGATGTTTAACTTACGGTTGATAGTTTGAGCATCCCGACCAAGCCGGGTTTGTTGAGTGCGTTGGTGACATGACAGTTCGGATATCGGACGTCTTTGTCGATTCTGTTGACGAGAATGGCCTTCTGCTGGGCACGTATTCAAAGATTGACAATATCGCAAGCCTCCACCTTTCTTCCGATTTGCTGAAAAAGATGTTTGATATTTTTACGGACAGAGTCGATCCCTTGGTGAAACTTTTGCATCTACCTACGTTTTGGTCCACCCTCACAAGTGCGGTTAAGACCCCCCATGAAGTATCAAAAAGCGTTGAGGCACTCATTTTCTCATTCTATCTCATGGCAATTACCTCTTTGGATGAATATGAATGCCGCACGTTTTTTGGAGAGGATAAATCGGTTATTTTTACACGATATAGAATAGCAGCTCGCCAGACGTTGATGAACGCAGGGTTTCTCAAAACATCCAGCCTAGTGACACTGCAAGCATTCATGATGTTCCTTGTAAGTAGAGCTACTCACGGAAGTTGACTTTAGGGCCAGGCTAACTGATATAGATGGGCATGAAAGGATGTTACCAAAGTGATACACTGTTCGTCCTATCAGGGGTTGCAGTGAGGCTTGCCCGCCGCATGGGTCTTCATCGCGATGGGACGTCACTTGGTCTCTCGCCATTCGACACAGAATGTAGAAGGCGCCTTTGGTGGATGATAGTATTCATAGACTGTCGCACATCTGATTTCTCAGGCACAAGACCGTCTATGGATCTCTTCCTCAGTGATACCAAGAAGCCTCTAAATGTCGAAGACGAAGATCTCAAACCGGACATGATGGAACCACCACCAGAGCGTATCGGTATCACGACAGCTGTGCTTTGTTTGATAAGGTTTGACATTGTGGATTTTTTGCGCAAACTCAAATCGCCGTATCCGCATGATATTATTGGGTGGGAGAATCTCACCGGCCCTAACGTTACGCCCGCTGAGAGGGACAGCATAATAAAGCGGGCAGAGGATCTCTTGGAAAGAAAGTATCTTCGATACTTTGACCCGTCGAATCCTCTTCATTATTTCTCGTCGGTGCTTGCCAGGTCGGCAATATGCAAGATGAACCTGTACGCCTATAACCCACGCCAGTTTGCCAATTGTGGTGCCAAAGTTCCCCAAAGGGCGCGAGAAATAATATTCGCCAACGGAATGAAACTACTCGAATACGGAAATCTCATACACAGGGACCCCAGTCTCCGGAAATTTTCATCGCAAACAAGCTCGGGCTATATATGGGACACACTGCTCTATGTGCTCATCGAAGCGCGGAACCGCAAGATAGGTCCGGATGTCGACCGCGCGTGGAAGCTAATAGGGGAAGCTTTCTCAAATTATCCACTTGTTTTTTCCCAGGCCACAGAGGCGCTGTACGCTGCACTGGGTAACTGGACACTGCAGGTTTGGGATGATTGTGTCGAGGCCAGAAATTCAGAGGGGCTACCGGAACAACCGACACCGGATTATATTGAAGCACTTCGTCGCTGTCGAACACCTGCGGGGCCCTCATCGAAGCCAGAAGCAGTGGCTGACCTGGAGGGAGTGGTGGGGGGCACCGTTGGTAATGACAAAACACAGCCACTGAAGCATGGTGGAGAGTATAGCGCCTATACCGAACCTATCGAGTCGTATGATTTCTCAAGCATCCTGTCTTTTGACTTGGAGCCAAACGAATGGGCGCAATGGGAGCGTTTACTTTCTGCACAGGGAATGTAGCTGAGAATGCCACTGCAAAAAAACACTTCGATGCGGTTCTGTCAACAGATCTGACATTAATAAATGAAGTCAAGCCCTGTGGCAAACACACTATGCGAGGACAGGCCATAGTACCTACTGCCAAACCCCGTACATTTGGAGCAAAGATTATCCGACAACTAGTAGACCCCATGGTATATTAAACCCTCGAAACAAGAACTGTAGGCGATAAAATTGCCTTTCAAGGGTCGCCCTAGGACTTCCTATGGAGTGGCACAGTCTGAATGCTGAACCACCCACGTCTTCTCGTTGGGTCTTCCAACTTTGAGATCGGTGCCTGACCCAAAGTGAATAAAGATATCCGTTGATAGGCATTATATACAGACCCAGGGCCGGCCTGTGGTATATAGTACTGTACATGTACCCGTCATCAATCAACAGACTCCTCAGCCTAAATGTTTCATTAAATCGTGACTTGTGTCCATCTCACTCTATTTACCCTTTTCGGTGACACCATCAGTTTTCGCTTCTTGGTTTTCATTAATTGCCTTTACCCGTGCGCTTTGTGTCGCCTCATTTGGGTGGCTTCCGTCCATATACAACGTTCCTTTGTGTTACTATCAGCAACCAAACACCAATCGATGATGAACCCCACCCAGGTGTTGGAAAGTGGAAATTGAAGATAAAACTCACACAATATGGTACGCGTGGAGTTCCGGATCCTTCAGGGCCTGCCTCAACTTTCCCAGGTATGCTTGTACCTCAATATACGACCACTGCAGACACATGGTAAGCTTCATCCTGCATCGACATCGGTTTGTGGGGACTTACGCCTAATACCCTTGTCAATAATGCCATTGACCAGCCCTCAATACCCTCTTGCCAATGCAGCCGGTTCCACTCCCCGACTTGCCGTAAGTAGTCGTCTTCGGCCCATGGTCCCACAGGCCACTTGTAGACCGTCTCGACAACATCCAGGAAGCCGGCATCCAGCATATAACCTTTTATTTGCTCATGAATCCTGAGATCCTTCCCAAACTTATCGCCCGCCTCAAGGGATACTTTGCCCCACTGGTCAAAGATGCTGCCTTCCTTGACGCTGCCATCATCGGACTTCAGAACCACGGACATCTCAATCTGTTGATACCAACCGCCAGGCACAAGGTTTCTATAGCATGTCAGCAAATAAAACCTTATCGTACAGAAAGGCTCATGCTCACTCGAGAACCTGCTGGTAGAATGCCGGCCAGTCCGCAACACTCCCGTACATTGCGCGAACATGTATGAAGTCAAACGAATTCTTCGCATAACCCCAATCCGAATCGCAGGCGTCGTTGATCTCGAAGCGCAAGTTCGGTGCCACCCACTGCGGTTGTATGGGCGAGAGATCGAACCCAGTCACCTGTGCTGAGGGGAACTGATCCGCGAAATCCATAGCCCATATTCCGGTGCCTGTACCGACGTCCAGGACATTCTGCGGGTTGTCGCCGATGGGTGCAAGAAACAGTCTATCGCCCATCGTCAAGAGAAATAGGTGATGCGCAATATCGAGCTGGTTGTTCTGTTTCTCATCGTTTGGACCCCAATACTCCCCGTCTTTGTAGGAATGGTACCGTCGGTTGTTCTCGTATCGGTACTTCGTGATATGTGACAGCAGCGATGTGGTATCACTCCGAAACGAGCCGCTGTCGTAGGCAGAGTCGCCATCTTCATCGAATGCGTCGTCGACGGCTATTTCTCGATCCGATGCCTGTGATGCTACCGATGGCTGAGGGGACGATGATGATGCTGCTTGCGCCGACGATTGGTGGTGTTCCGGCTGGTGCTCCACAGGAGGCGTAGCGCTATTTCCTGTCTCCAACAACGGCTCTTGTAGCGTACCCGCTGCTAGCTCAGGGTCTTCCGAACCCGTGGCGGCCGGCGAAGTGGATTCGGCCGCCTTGGTCGACGTCCCCGTGGAATTGGGGGCCATGGCGTTGACTTTGATAACAAATATATCCGGAGAGGTTAGGGAGGTTAGTAATGGATGAACAGATATAATTGATTTCCACCGAGGTCGTACCTAAATCCCGCCGATAATTCGCTTAGTGGATAACTCCGATTGACTCGTGGCCCGCTCCAACGCAAGGGGTATTTCTCCCAGTCACACATCTCGAAATCACCAATCACAATATATCACCGATATCACATATCACACCGACCGCACTGATCGCACTGATCACACTGCTTTAAGCTCCTTGTTTGGAAGCCCACTTATTATGGCCATGTCAGACATCCCAGGCAGAGTGGCGGTCGTCGCCATTGGCCTGGTCTCAGCCTGGGTGCTCCAGAGGGCTTTTACTGGTCTATTCAACCTATTCTTCCACCCACTCGCTACCTTTCCGGGACCTAGGGCTGCAGCCTTTACAGCTTGGTACAAGACTTATCAGGAATTATTTCTTGGCAGATCCTGGATTGATGTGCTCCAAGAGCTACATACCAAGTATGGTATGGAATGGATGAGCTTGCCTGGTGTTGGAAAGCTAGCTGACTGCCAAAACAGGCAAAATCGTTCGTGTTGGCCCCAACGAGGTACATAGCCCTCCGTTTTATGTCTTGCACTTTCCCTTGCATAGATGATTTGTGTTGTTATATTTGCATTTCTCTCCTAGCGCCAAGAGATCGGACCCTTTCCCCATACTCACCAGAGTCGTGTCTCAGTAGGTGCCCGTTCTAATGTTATTTTAGCTCCACTTCTCAGATCCGGCAGCATATAGCGAGATCTACAACAACAGTAATCGATGGAACAAGGAGGCGGGTCTCTATCACAGCTTTGGGGAGGACCGCTCGTCATTTGGATTTTTGACATATGCGGAATCTAAGCAGCGGAAGGATATCATGGCTCCCCTGTTCTCACGTCGAGCAATATGTGAGCTCCAAAGTCTTGTGCAGGGCAATGTACGACTTCTCCCACCACATTATTCTCACCAATAATCTGCGAGAGGCTAATATGCATCCAGGTTGATCGATTATGCAAAATCCTCGCAATTAATAACGCAGCTGGAAAATCCTCAGATCTTTTCTTCGGACTGCGCTGTTTCACCATGGATACCATCACCTACTTCTGCTTTGCAAAGTCTGTAGACGCCCTCGCTGCACCAGACTTCAAAGCCCCCATTATTGAAGCCATGGAGGCGTCTCTGCCTGCATTCCTTGTGTTCAAACACTTTAGTCTCATCCGTAAAACTGTCTTTGGTATGCCACCATGGCTCAGTATCCTCACTAGCCCACAGACTGCGGGTTTAATACAACTCCAGCAGTTGCTTGGCGCTCAGGTGAATGAGGTTGTAGAGAATCCCGATGCCTTAAAGGACTCGCCTCATCGAATCATATATCACGAGTTACTCAGTCCTAAAGCCAGCAAGGGAGAACCGCTTCCGTCCGCAGGCAGTCTGTACGAAGAAGCCCAGGCGTTGATGTTTGGTGGCGGTGACACAACTGGTAACACTCTAATGCTAGGGACATTCCACTTGCTAGGATCTCCAGGTTACCTGGATAGGCTAAAAGAGGAGTTGTATAGCGCCTGGCCAGTCCTCGACGAACCGCCCAAATTTGAAGACTTGGAGAAGTTACCATTCTTGGTGAGATCGTTCCTATTTAGCTCCGATTATTTGCCTGGCTAACGAACACAGACCGCTGTGATCAAAGAATCCCTCCGCATCAGCCCGGGCGTCGCTTCCCCCTTGCCCCGGATTGTCCCCGCCACTGGCGCGACAATTACAGGTGCCTACATTCCTCGAGATGTAAGTCACGCCTTTCCCAAAGCGATCATTCAACAGCTGATGATGTCTCGCAGACCATCGTGGGCATGAGTGGTACTTTTGTCCACAGCTCCAAGGCAATCTTCAAGAACCCCGACACCTTTGATCCCGAACGGTGGCTGCAGAAGGATTCGGCATCTCTCGATAAGTGGCTCGTCGCGTTCTCCAAGGGTCCAAGGATGTGCATGGGACAGAAGTAAGTTCGGCGCTATATGTATTACGCTGAACCCACGTTGTGATGCTAACGCAATGGCAGTCTTGCGAATTGTGAGATGTACCTCGCCTTCGCTGCCCTCTTCCGACGCTTCGATCTAGAGCTAGATGGGACCAGGTAAGGCAGAATCCGTGAAACCCAAAAGTGTGTAACTAACGTGGTTACTCTTAGTGTGGATGATCTTACCTGGAGGGAATGCTTCTTGCCGCACTTCCAAGGACGGCATCTACAAGCTTTCTGTAGGCCCGTTGATAAATAAACTCCTGCCTTGTACCAACTGGTATTGGACAATACAAGGTGTGGGATAGTACCATCTCATCCACCTCCCTTTTCTTTAACTTTTAGCATGAGGTTTATTTTGATTTGATATGCTTTTGATTGTTTACCTGCGGTTACCACTTGCGCGCACAGCGGTCTCCTTACGAGCTATGGTTCTTGATGAAAAGTTATACCCATGGTGGCAGATCTCCATAGTATTTATGGACTGGTTACAAGACCACAACATTATGATATGATAGACAAAGAAAATTATCTTGTCCGCGCTGCGTATTCTTCTCACTTCCACCCTGTGCACGTTTCACCTGTATTTCAAGTTGCATGAATCACAATAGCACCGATTACTCCGGCAGTGCAACGATGGCACTTCATCGTACGAGTACACGGCTCATGCCTTTTGATAAATGTAAAACCAATATGTCTACAGCGCCTGGATCACACGTTCCTCAATACCTCTTACAACATCCACCGTTGTCGTCTGGCTCGCCATCACATAGAACACGTTCCCCAGCACGCGCGAGTGGATTCCGAAGCCCCCCTCAACACGTGAAAGTGCCGATTGCAGCCCTATCG
This sequence comes from Pseudogymnoascus sp. VKM F-4513 (FW-928), assembly GCA_000750755.1. NCBI lineage: Eukaryota > Fungi > Ascomycota > Leotiomycetes > Thelebolales > Thelebolaceae > Pseudogymnoascus > Pseudogymnoascus sp. VKM F-4513 (FW-928). Next base: position 52,596 of record JPJW01000381.1, read on the forward strand.
CTGCAGTAGATGTGTATCCTGTACTTGCATGTTAGCATGCTTGCAAGCGAGGCATATCGGTGGGGTAAATAAAAGAGTGCGACATACCAGGGTTCTCATCCCGTAACTTAATAGCAAGCACTGATCCGAGCGCAACCACACTTTCCACCTCTGCACGGCGTGATACACTATCCAAAAACGTTGGCGACCACATACTCCACACCTGCTCCTTGCCACCCTGTGCACTCTGCACCTTTGTCTTGCCCCACGGCGCTCTAAATGCCTCCCACTCTTCTCCACCCTCGAGCCGTAGCAACTCCTTCACCGATGCCTCGGCCACAGCGCATCCAACAGCATGTGCAGTGTAACTATGTCCATGCAGTAGCGCATCGCGTTTCTCGTCTCCCAGGAAAATGTCGTATATCGATTCGCTCGCGACGGTGGCGGCGAGTGGGACAAGTCCACCGGTTAGGAGCTTGGCGTGCACAGAAATGTCGGGTTGGGTGCCAAGTAAGGTGGAAGGGCTGAAGGGCCCGAGACGGGTGAGGCCTGTGAAGACTTCATCAAAGAGGATAGGTAGGCCGGTCCAGTTGTTCGGAGCCGTCGGGGCGGGAGAGGCGGAGAATAGGGAGTGAGAGTCGCGAATGGTGTTTATGAGGGTGCGTTGGAAGAGGGGGTCGCTGGGAGTCATTAGCATGTGCATAAACCAATATTGAGGGAACTTACACAAGAAGCATGCCTCCCGCGCCCAGCATGATCGGTTCCATGACTAGAGCGCCAAAGGTCTTTCCTTCCACGCGGACGAGTCGGTCCAGCGTTTCAAGAATGTGCTTCCGATATTTCTCTGCAGCAGGCGACCCGTCGCGGGCCTCCATATCAAATACATCTTCAAGCGACTTGAATTTCAGCGCCGGCCCGAACTCTCCCTCGCTCTCCTCAGGTGGTTCAACCATCCACTCCCCATCCTTCATCTTGACCTGCGGGAAGTCAAACCAGTGACCACGCCCGCGGTACCAATGAACTCGCTCATTATACGTCGACGGCTCCGAACAATCCATCGCTCCGATCGTATCTCCGTGGTAGCTACCCTTCAGCCCAATCACACCCACCTCGTGCGTATCCTCATACCCATACCGTACTGACGCGGCGGTAAGCGCCATCTTCACCGCTACCTCGACACCCGTGCTACCGTTGTCGGAATAGAACACCCGCTGCATCCGCGGATTCTGCAGCTTCTCGAGTAACAGCTCCGCCAGCGCGAGGGCAGGCTCATGGATAGCTGATGCGAACATCACGTGGCCGTATCGGCCGGCGGCGTTCGCGGCGGCAAGGGAGAGAGCGGTGTTGCCGTGTCCGAGGCCTTGCGTCCACCAGGATGCGGAGCCATCGAGGGTAGGTTGCAGGACGGTCTCGGAGGTTGGGGGTGAGACGGTCTGGAAGAAGTCGCCGTGGGCGGAGTCGACAGTCATCAGTTTCTCGGGGGTGATGCCGCGGTGTTGCGTAAAGGGATACCAGATGTGTTTGTGGGCTTTTTCGGCCATTGAGTCGAGCCTGTCGATGCGAGATGTATGAGAGGTGGAAAGAGAGGTTGCCAAGTCTATGACAGACTTGCGCTCGCTCATTTCGAGGTAGTAGTCTGCCATGCGCTCCTGGTCTGCCTCTCTGTTGCTCTCCTGTGGCGGGGGAGGGGGTAGAGAGACCAGAGGAATGCCACGCTCGCCGAAGTAGTCGCGTAGGTACTCATGATTCTGGTATTGTTCGTCCTCGAATAGTAGAACAGAGTTGAGGTCATAGCCCCTGATGTGGAGGGACTCGAAGGCTGATATGGACGATGAGATACCTCCAAGGCGATGGTCACCCACTAGCAACACAGGCAATCGTAGAGGCCTGTACAAATCGGCCTGTGAGCTGCCGGACGGCGTAGGAGAATGCACCCCGCCAGCTGTCTCGACAAGTAATGTCCCCTTTCCATCCTGAGCACACGATGTCACGTGCGCTTGGATATTTTCCCGAATTGACGAATCAGAGAGCGGCTAGAGAGCTGTTAGCAAGCTGATACTCACAACTTTCCAAATAACTATGCTCCCTATCTTACCGTAGCACCCCTCGCGGCAATATGCGGGCTCACTGGCTCTCCGAATTGAAATAACGTCTTTGTCTTCGTTCCCGGCGAGAACCGCGCCAGGTGTCCGTCATCGGCGTCGTCGAGCGGGCCGGTCGACACCGGCTTCAGGTACCAGACGGGTTCCTGGGGAAATGCCCGATGCAAGGCACCGCACAAGACAGTCGACATGACTGTCTTGCCCACGCCGGTGTTCGCGCCATAGATCTGATATGCGCGCAGCGAACGCCGCAAGACGGATCCTGTGATTCCAGAGGCGGGCATGCTGGTGGTCGGTGAGTCAGTCGGTGGTCGCCGCCTTTGATCGGCTACTAGGAACAAATCGTAGGGGTCGGGAGCTCGCCAACCATCAACCTCCGCGATATTTAGAGTGCAATACAACTCTGGCTTCGGTTGAGATGTTCGCTTTTTCTCAACCCCAACGCTTTTTTGTTGTTGTTGTCGGCTTATATATCTTACATACACATGCATATACCCACCCCCCAGTTCCCGTTTATCCACATTGTTATCGTTAAAGTCGGTTCGCAGGGCTAATGCTCGGCTACGAACGGCTGCTCCACGACGTCTAAAATATAAAATATGGGCCTCTATCCACTCTACACCCCGCGGTCCAGGCCTAACGACATCC
>JPJW01000383.1:0-12368 GCA_000750755.1 Pseudogymnoascus sp. VKM F-4513 (FW-928)
GGGGGTGAGTGAGACGTACAGAAGGGTCCACCCTCCTTAGGGAGGTCGAATCCGAAGGTGACATCGGCGCCGTTGCCTCCTGAGGCACTATTGATCTGAACTTCGCCGGCGACGCCGTTCTTGTTGTCGTCTGCAATCACGGCCTTGTAGGACACGTCGGCTGGGTTACCGGTAACCTTGGGGGCATCGCCAGCGGCCTGGGAGGTGGTTAGTTGAGAGTGAATTGTAGGACATTGGGGGGTTGGTTATCTTACAGTGCCGGCCACGAGGGCAGATGCGACAGCGAGGATAAGTGTGGAGCGCATGGTGACGGTTGGTGAGGTGGTGATGTTGGATTGATGTGTGGTGGAGGATGTTCTGGAAGAAGGTGTAAGTTCGCGTGTGTTTTGACGTGAAGAGTGAGGAAGGTGTGGGGTCTTTATGGAGGAGAGACGTGACTGTCAGTGCCGGAAGTGGGGAGTGAAAAGCAACTGGGGAAGCAAGGGAGGCGATCTTTCAGACAAGTAATCTCGAGGTGAAGTTGTGCAGAGTAAACAAACGAGATTGCATTGCGTGATACAGGTGTCTCACAGCGTCAGAGCAATGGCTGAACTAACGTACCTGCTAATGAGTTGGCCGACGGGTAATAGACAGATCTTGCAGCTATCCAATGTTTCTGGCGGGTAGGAATGGGAAGGAGAATGAAGATGGAAGTGAGTTGAAGTATACAGAGAGAAATTGGGGTGGACGTATGTTGGGACGTGGGATGGCGGGTGCGGAGAGAGACAAGGCAAGGCAAGACAAGATACGTGGGACCAGTACTTATACAGTGATACCAGTACCGTGCAACATAAATACAGTGGAGTGCAGGAGACAGTCAGCGTGTAAAGAGTCCAACAATAGAGTAGGGGTTAATCTATGTATATAAATGGAAAGTAAGGAACGATGGATGGCAAAGGATGCCGATGCAAGTCCAGCGGGAAGGAACGGCCGCGATCCACTCCCATTCCTCCCACGCTGCATCTGTATCCCACTGTACCACCCCACGAGCAAGGGAAGATGCATCCGCATGCGGAGAAGAAAGAGGCTGTGCTGTGCTACCAGTAGCAAAACACACACGCTGCTACTTGCTGACCATCACCGGCTGGCTTTCAAAGGAAATGAAAAAAGGTCTTGGCTGGCAGGAATATGCTGATCTTCCCCAGCATTAGAGCTGCCTTTCCGGGTATGTTTTATCAAACGCGGATAAGATGTACAAGGGGGTGGGATAAAGAAAGACACAATCAGGCTATGACTGAGAAAGGGCCCGGGAATTACAATATACTAGCACGCTGATATCATTCATATCACTAAGATATACTCCCCTACCATATGAAAAGCAGTCTTCCTTCTATCCCTCCTAGCCTGTCGTTGAGGATTCCGAATTGTGGCCATGCAGGCCCCATCGGCCTTACAGCCAATCCCACATTATTTATTTCAGGGGTAGCTGGATCAGGGGCTAGCAATCCCTCCAGGGACACCGGACACCGGACGGTTGGCGGTCGGTAAGCGCCGGCAGGCTGTGTGGCTGCTCCTTTGACGTACTCCGCAGGGGGTGGGGCGATCGTCTCAAAATAGCCCGCCCACACAACACTTGGCTGTCAAACCTCCGTCATCAGTACCAGCAGCCAGCAACCATCAACGCGTTTCCAAACTGCATCTGCATCAAGCGCGACGAAACTGGAAACACTCGGCAAATGGTCGATGGCTTGCTGAACCCGCAGATAGTGTTGGTTTGGGCAGGAGTACGGCGGTTAAGAGCGCTTGGCGTCAGTTTGTTTGGTGGGGTGAGGCTTGGCCGGGTGGGTTGGCGCGTTACAGATCGAAATAGAAGTGGGTGTGCTGGTTATGGATGGGACGATCGGTTGAGCCGTGGCATCACGGGATTGGGGTATGCGATGAATATGCGATGATGGTATGGAGTGTGCATGCATGCTGAGTGCATAGACTTCTATTGTCATGCCTCTGGCGGCTAATATGCGTATATTTCACGATTTACGCATTGGTGGTTGAGCAAACTCGGGGTAGTATCCCATGTCACAAGGGTAGCCGCTTGGGTATTCACGCCATACAATACAAAGGATGGGTGCTGCATCTGCATATACCGTGGGTACGTTAAACTCATCTATTCATCTTATCCTCTAATCCACACCCAGAACTCCATATATATAATACAGATTTAAGCCCCACAGAGCAAGACCCCATCAAATCAACCATTTACCCCGAAAGTACTCCCATCTTCTCTCTCACCCCCGACACCCAGACTCAGTGTCTCCCCGTCTTCTCAGGTGCATACCCCCCTCCATTCTGCTGGAGATACGGCGGCGGTCCCTGCTGATAATGCTGACTCTGCGGCGCCACATACTGCTGACCCTGTCCCAACTGCTGCTGCTCCTTCTGGTTTTGGAACTGCTGTCCCTGGCCCTGGCCCTGGCCCTGCTGGTACTGCTGCTGATACCCCTGCGGCGGGAACTGCTGTCCCTGCTGCTGCTGCTGCTCGTACTGGGCGCTGGCCTTCTTGTTCTCCTTCTTCTCTCTGTGGGGGGTAGGCGGTTAGTGGGTTGGTTTTGACAGGTTGTGTGGGGGAGGTGGGCGCGGAGAGGGAAGGCCTACTTGATGTGCTTTACTGCGTAGACACCGGCGCCAATGAGAGCGGCTTTGGAGAGGATACCCATTGTTGTTGGTGGTGTGAGGTTTGGTGGCGTGGATTTGGAGGTGGGAGGGTGAGTGAGTGATGTGAGTGAGTGATGTGAGTGAGTGATGTGAGTGAGTGATGTGAGTGAGTGATGTGAGTGAGTGATGTGAGTGAGTGATGTGAGTGAGTGATGTGAGTGAGTGATGTGAGTGAGTGATGTGAGTGAGTGATGTGAGTGAGTGATGTGAGTGAGTGATGTGAGTGAGTGATGTGAGTGAGTGATGTGAGTGAGTGATGTGAGTGAGTGATGTGAGTGAGTGATGTGAGTGAGTGATGTGAGTGAGTGATGTGAGTGAGTGATGTGAGTGAGTGATGTGAGTGAGTGATGTGAGTGAGTGATGTGAGTGAGTGATGTGAGTGAGTGATGTGAGTGAGTGATGTGAGTGAGTGATGTGAGTGAGTGATGTGAGTGAGTGATGTGAGTGAGTGATGTGAGTGAGTGATGTGAGTGAGTGATGTGAGTGAGTGATGTGAGTGAGTGATGTGAGTGAGTGATGTGAGTGAGTGATGTGAGTGAGTGATGTGAGTGAGTGATGTGAGTGAGTGATGTGAGTGAGTGATGTGAGTGAGTGATGTGAGTGAGTGATGTGAGTGAGTGATGTGAGTGAGTGATGTGAGTGAGTGATAATTAACTTCGTGTGATAGCTAGTATGCGATGTCTGAATCGTGATTGATACCCCAAAACTACACGGGGGCAAACCATCAATATATATACCAGACATCTCCATCTCCACCTCTAACTCCCCTCTCTGATCTTCCTCATCCGATCATCAAAAAAGGCGCAGTATCCCGCACACACGTACGTATCACTGCGGCGAAGCGTGAGACGTAAGCAGCGGAGAGCGGCACATACATCCGTTCGTGGCGCAACAAGGGGGGGCGACGTGTGGCTGACGTGGCTTGGCGCGCCTTTTGCCCCAGATAAGCATTAGTGGGTTGTTGTAAGCCGCCGCTCTTAACCATAACTAGTTATATACGACGCTAGGAAGCTAGTAACTATGTAATCCTTCTGGACTCTCCGCGGAATCAGGATCCTAGGAATAACTCCTTCGGGTTGCTGATTATAATGTTAGGTTGTTCGTTTTGGGACAGCAATGGTGGGGAAGGATTGGAATTGATTGAAAGATGCGGCATGTTTAAACGAAACAAGCTCTATGATGCGCTCAGTGATTTATTAGTTATCTCACCGCCGTCGGTATCGCCGCCTACTCGCTCAGGCCTCGCAAAGGACGCACAGTCTTGCGTAGCAATGTGACTTGACACCCCGTAAGGCTCCAAGATTCGAAAGGGGCCTGTCTTGGAGTATCTCACGACGGGCCGCGCAAGTCCAACCCAAGGGAAAGCGGGGTAGCGGCGGGTAGGCGATTCTAATATCTACAATAACGTATAACCGTAAGGCGACTTACGGCACGATACAATACGATACCATACATAGATCTAGACGCAAACGATCTATCTCCTTAATCTCTCATCAGCTCTAGGTAATAGAATCATCAGTAGACTAGACCGGACCGGGCCTCTTAAATCACATCAACTACAATCTCATACCAACTTTGGCGGGCGCATGAACATGACGAACTCGGTGAGGGACGTGCCTGACATCGACCCTCCTGAATATCTTGCTTGCGATGCTCCACAACCTCCGCCCTCTGAAAAGAAGGCCGACTCTGCCTATGCAATTCCAGGCTCTACCAAATCTGAGGCAGTCTGGGCAGATGGCAGCAATGGCTACGACAACAAACCCAGCAGAGAGCCATCGACCGGGTTCATGAGCTCACTAGCTAATACCTTCCAGGCCGCCAGCGCCTGGCTGCGCACGAAGCCAGAGCCTCTAGTCTCGGCGCTCTGTCAAGCGGCCATGATTGGCAACGTCACGCAACTGGAGTCGCTGCTCGCCCAGGGCACCAACGTCAACGGATGCAACGAGCACGGCCAGACCAGCCTCATCTGCGCTAGCATTGGTGGTCAGTCAGCCGCTATCGAGGTCCTGCTCTCCGCCGGAGCCGACCACCGCGCCTGCGGCGAAGGCCGCAGGGCCAAGCCGCCTCTGTTCCATGCGGTCGATGCCGGGAGCAGAGCGGCAGTCGAGCTGCTGCTTAAGCATCACGCCGACGCCAACCAGAGCGACCAGTTCGGCCTGGCCTACTTTGTGTCCCTCGTGGTCGGCGATACATCGCCCGAGTGGCTGTCGCTGCTGCTGTCCCATGGCGCCGATGCCTGCGCCAAGGACCTGATCGGGCGGCCACTAGTGATCCTCGCGTTGGACAAGCGCAAGAAGGTCGAGGACGTCGAGGAGGTGGTGCGTGTGCTGCTTCGTCACGGCGCGGGGCTCGACTCGCGCGACGCGGACGGCACAGCTCTCCTGTACCTCTGCAGCCGACAGCACCGCGTCGCGCTCGTGGACGAGCTGCTCGACCTCGGCGCCGACCCCAATACCAAAGACGTGTCCGGCATATCGCTGCTGGCCACGGCAGTCGCGCACAACGACCGCCATCTCGCCAAGGCGCTTTTAAAGCATGGCGCCGACCCTAACGCGCCTGACATCTACGGCTCGTCCCTCATCGTCAACGTGCTGCGAGAGCTCAAGCTCAATCCCACTGATCGCGAGGCCTTGGCCGAGATGCTCCTTGAGCACGGCGCGCACGGCGATAAGAAGGATATCTATGGCGTTACGGCCCTCGAGCACTCCCTCACGCCTATTATCCAAGGCAGCAGTGTGAACCTCAAGATCCCAGAGCTGCTGCTACGGCAGGGCGCGGATCCATGCCAGTGGCTGACCAAGGTGAGCGGCGGTGACAAGCCCACGCTGCTTGCCTTCGCGATCGAGCGCGAGCTGGGTGATCTGGCAGCGCTAGCACAGAGGTACGGCGCTGATGCCGGTTAGGCGGAGTAGAAGGGCAGCGTGGGCGCGGAGTAGACATCTCGCATTCCGACACAGCACATGTTTCTGTAGAGGGCCTACTAAGTCTTATAAACTCGTAGCAGATGTCTCCGGAAGGCTACAATCTCCTTGGACAGAGAGTGAGGTAACAAACCTCGACATACGATGTATCCGTACAATTAAGAAATGTGTTCTCCTTTATAAATAACATGTCCTCTAATCAGACTAGACCTCGCGACTAAGATTATCCCTGCAATAGAAGCCGAAATCTACAGCCTGTTGTTCCCAGAAATCATATCTACACTTTGTGGTTTTCAACCCTCCCTTTTCTTGTAGTAGCGGCAATTATAACCTTCTAGGTATCAAGGAGATAAGGTGGTGAGTGACAGCCCTAGTGGGAGATATCATTATTGACGGGGAGAAGGGGAGATGATCTGTATATTTTTCATTACGGTGTGGGATATTGTGATGAGAAACTCATCGCTAAGCCCTAAATACCCCTTCGTAAGAAGTATGGACGCCATCGCAGTAAGCTTAGCTCAGGATTACACTGGGTCGCCTGTGTCAGTCGAGGGTGACCTCTTTGCTTTTGGGTCGCTGGTTTATGAAATCTTGACGGGAAAGTAGTCTTATGAGGGGATGGGGATGGATGGGGATGGATGGAGATGAAATCCGGGCTTTGTATAGCAGGGATTGCTTCCCTGATACGAAGCCTCTCGGGAACCTTAGCCACCTTCTTCTTTAGATCCGCGATCTCGCCAGATTAGTTGGCGTTCATTGCCTTGAACACCTGTATCATCTTGTGCACTGTTTATAAATCTCAGCCCCATATCAGCACGCCCAGCATAAAAGGTAGAAAGTATCATGTGTCACATAGACAAAGTTCTTTTGGCACTTGTTAGACAGATGAATGCAGGATCTTATTTATTGCCTTCACAAGGTATAGTTCATATCGCTGCTTGGGAATCCTAGCTTTTCTCGTAAATACATAGTAAAGACAGTGTATCCCCCATTCCTTTCTCCACTTCTACCTTCCTTAAGCTACCTACTAGCGATAGTCTAAGACACTTCTTAAAAGTATGGTGTGTTGAACGTACGCTGAGCCCTTCGTTGAAATCAGCATTGTCGTTTGACTACAACGCCCTCTTCGAGACGATCTGGCTTGCAGTACGCTGCATCAGCGTCGTGTGGGACTCTCTCTTCGATAGAGCCTATAATTTTATTAACCATAGGGCAAAGAGATGAGGACATGGATGAAGTGGTTTCTTACCTTGAATTGCAACAGGCAAGGCGAGAACGTTTGCTACAAGCAGGGACACGAGGACTATGATAGAATTGAAACTCTTCATTTTGAGTGGGTGGTTGGTTCTTATGATTGAAATGTGTTGGTAGGATGGATATAGGATGAGTTTGTGAGATTGCAGTGGTACTCATGTGTGGAACGTTCAATAGGTGGAATTGAGGGCCTTAAGTGCTAATCCGTGAGCGCCTACCTGGTGGAATTAGACCAGTCTCGTCTACAAACCATCTTTGCCGTTCGAACCGTCGTAGACTGTCCGGAACCAAACGATCTGATCCTGCGCATAAAATCTCAACCCTTTCTAGCCTCCTGCTCCTACCAGGACTCATTCGTCATGCCAATCCCTAGTCTTCCTCATCTCACCAACGATCGAGAGACTGGCCTCCCCTGCGCGGCCCTTGCCTAGCTTCCGTGGTGCGGCAACCCACTGGCGTCTCTCAAGCTTTGCTGGCAGCTCGCTAAGGAACCGCTAGCTACTTATTAGGAGGCAGAGGCCATAAGCACCTTCTTAACTAGGCAGGTCCTTAGTAGCAACAGGGGGAGGGGACGCCTCATCCGCAGATCCCAACATCGTAAGCTCGAAATACCCGATGAGGCTTCTACCGATGTATTACTGTACTGATTGAGCTGGACTTTATATTCTGTTTCTGGTTGATTGCATGTACTCACTCCATGTTCCCCAATGCACAGACGACGGCTATCGTACACCATCGTATCCACTAATCTCGTCATCCCGAGTCCTAGTCTCCCTACCACTCTTCCTCTATCATCAACCCTTTCCACCCTAACACCTTCATATTCCTGGCTATTATGTCCAAGATTAGCCACAGGACTAATACGAGGAGAGTGCATCTTAGGCGAGTGACAATGATGCGATGCATCCATTAACACACAACTTCCGTGCTCCCCTGCTCCCTACTCCTGGTGCTGTAGACTTATACTAGATTTGGTTCCGCGCATTTATCCTCATTTATGCACTTTCTATAAAAGGTAGTGCTTCCGCTGCTGACATGCAGCTATTGCACATATGCACTGACACGGTGGCATTCACCAACTACTGTGCCTCTATTCGAGAAGAAAAAAGCCCCTTAATTACGGCCCGATTGGATATTGTTATACATAGGACGCAGTACATAGGATTGCCTCATGGCAAGGGCCCATGTACCTTCAGAGATAAGAGACATTCTGTATGATTCTAGGCTAAAGACATACCCCTCGACGAGAAACGTTGGGCTGCCTGCATAAGCAAGGAAGCAGTAAAGATTCGGCCAAGAAATCTGGTCTCTCTACACCTTTTATTGACATTTTTACCAAGCTCTTTCTTCCCGTCCTTTTATATTTGGCAATTCTTTACTAAAGATTTGTTTGAGGAGAAGATGGAGAAAAACCTAGTTTATCATCCTGTTCGTGATGCGGTGGATTCAGAACCCAGCATCTCAGAGGAAGAAAGCTCGAATTTGTTGCATAGCTTAGAAACGCCTCAGTATCACCATTCTTCATCTCTGCGAACGAGATTATGGATTCTCTTTGGGTCTTTCGTTGCTTTTTTGATTTACTCAAGCTTTCTCGTCGGCCTTACTTGGAAAGTGTGTAGGGGAAATAGAAGTGTTGGAACCAGATTTCTCAAGTGTATGTTCAGCGCTCGTGCTTTCAAATGTTGTTTTGCTAAGAGTCTACAAATTAGCTCAAGTGAATGATTACATTCGTTACGAACCTCGAGTTATGCAACAGTGGGAGAATATTGATCCAGATGCTCCTATCTACTTCACTGGGGAGCCGAGGGAGGAAATTGATCAGAATTGGCATACGTTGTTAAACGGTAAGTTCATACCTCGTTCTCTAGGGGTTCTCTTCCGAGACTGATATTTGGTTTGTTGTATATAGATATGAACTCTCGTATTCCTTCAAGTGTGATGGAGGAATTGGGTCGTGTAGATGAAGGAATTAGGTTTCCAGATGGGACATATTTTGGCAACTTGATGGTTTTTCACCACTTGCATTGCTTGGTGCACAACTCCCATCCACCCAACTAGAACCGGTGTATGTTAACATTGAATAGAAAAACATCTATCATGAATTGCATCCAGCATACTACCACCTTGATAGGTTCACTGAGACAGAACGCGCAGAACATCAAGATCATATTGGTAGGTTCATATTCCATGTCTGCATTTTGCGTCTCATTAATGGCCTGAATCCTACATCAACTAACAAGCCCCAAACTTAGAACACTGTCTACACATGCTTAAAGAAGCCATTATGTGCCAAGCCGATCCGACTCTTGTGACGATGAAATGGTCAAACAGCAGAGCCGTTCCTATTGGAAATCTTACCAGCCCACACGAGTGTGTAAACTGGGATAGTTTAATGGAGTGGGTGAAGCCGAACTCAATAGATGTTTTTGAGAACGGAGTACTTGTACATCCTAACCTTGGTATGTTTGTTCTGTTGTAGGGCGCTGCTTCATAATTGTTTGCTAATAAGTGGTTTGTAGGGCCTGTATACCTTGATGGCGAGTTTGTTCAGAGAAATGGGTCAAGATAATTGGTCTTATGCGTTAGGACTTAGAAAGAGTCGCATGTGCGCTCCGGGTCCTGGTTTTGCCACCTCACGGCATGGTATAAGGACCTACATACGTTTCCGCTGCTTCGATCGATGTGTGTTATTGTCCTAATATCTAGTATCTGGTAAAACTAGATAGCTCGCACACCTATATACGATTATATGGCCCATCCCTATTCTTTTGTGTATGACAAACTGTAGAATTCCCACAGCATCTAAAATCCCTTTCCCGACGACTGTCCGAGCTCTCAAGAGCCGTCTCCGAGAAAGGAGCCATCTAAAATCGGTGTGCTAGCTCTCGTTTCACACCACTGTTTGACGCACACAGCAACATGATAGCGAAAAGAAGTCTAGCAGCAGCGGCAAACGCGCTGCTATCTAGATTTATGATGGATTAATTTGCCTATTTACTCGTAGAGTCACAAAAAGCGTTTGAATAGAGCGCATGATAGGATAACACTACTGTACTGAACTGTGCTGTACCTCTGCGGTGCCTTATCGGATCACTGTCGAAGAGAGTGATATTCTTTAATTGCTATGCCTCTGTATTATTTCGTGCTCTCTTATTGGACGGACTTTTCATCTAAAAAGAGAAGGTGGTACTTCGAGGGACATTAATATTACCTCGAGAGGTGTACGTGTAAAGAAGCTACCCCTCAAAATATGTTCCGACACAATATCCGTTCCCCGGACCACCTCTATGATGTGATCGTTTAAGCCCGAGGTGCAAGTACAAGCGATACGTCGGACTTTGTATCAAAACCAACAGCGTTAGGCTGAGTTTGGGATAAAGACCTGAGATTCCCGATACATTTCTACCTTTTCAAAGGTGTGAATGCGCTTGATTATCGAGTCTATCGAATTATCAAGTCAGATCGTTACATCCTCCCACTACATCTCCAATTTGCTAGCTCAACAGCACCAAACCCAATCTTCCGCGCCTTTTGACCCCTCTACAGGTTGTTTGCTTTCTACTACATTACAATAATATGGCGCATTGGAAGATCGAATCCTGTACCTTCGATGATGCTCAAGCGCTGGCGCGTAACAACATGAGCGCCTTTTGGGAAGATCCAACCTGGATCCTAATGTGGCCCAACGTTAAGCTAGACTTTATCATCGAGCAGTCAGCAAAGCGGCAGCCGCGAAACCTTCTCCGTAACCGCGAACAGATGCGCCATCTCAAGGCTATTGATCCGACTACTGGGGCTGTTGTTGGATACGCTCGCTGGGAGCTTCCATCTAGTCATTGCATTACGGCCGAAGGCACCCCTGTATGGGCAGAATTTCAAATGCCAGATGTTGGTGATGAGGAGCAAAAAAGGTTTAATGAGCTAGCTGAATCATCATGGTGGAAGGCCAGAAGTGATATGAGTGAGATTGATGACAAGAACATGGAAGCGATGAAACGTATTCTAGCTAAGAAGCTCTACATGAGTAAGTGAGGTAGCTCGATTCTAGATTAACTAGATCCTTCAATATTCACTTTGAGAGTAACTGCTAAGAGATTATTTAGAGCTTGATCTTCTAGCTGTCCACCCTGACAGTAAAGGCAAAGGAATAGGCACAGCACTTGTTGCAAGTGGAGTTCAGTTAGCCGAAAAGATCGGTGTTCCAATATTTGTAATGGCTTATAAGGCAGGTCGTGGGATTTACTCGCGACTAGGATTCCAAGAGGTTGATAGAGTTATTCAAGATGATTCGCAGTTTGGTGGTGCTGGAGAATATGGAGCGTATTTTATGGTTTACGAGGTAAAAAGGTGATGCTCTAATGTCGTCCGTTGCCTTAGATGAATCGAGCATAAAACATAGAGCTAGTTTGTTTCTGCCTACAAAATGCGCATTCCTCGTGATTATCCCCATATGTCCGCGATAAAAAACCTCTAAATCCCACTACTTCCCCCACTCCCCACGGCATGCGCAAAAACCTTCGCCGCAAGCTGACTCAACAACCTCGCCTTATCCCCCTGCGGCAGCTCCTGAAACACCGAATAAACACTCATCCCCTTCGCATCCCTCACATTCCCCAACCTATTACCCGCCACGGCACCCGCCACCATCCCCGGAAAATTCGCAACAATAAACCCCATCGCCGCACCACTCAGCCCCCCAATCACAGACCAGAACTTCCCCGTCCCCGCGCCTGCTCCATCAGCCATCCCCTCCTCCCTCAGCATCTCCTCAAACACATCCCCGAACTGCTCCGACTCCGCCTGCTCCCTGTTCGGATGCGTATTGAACCCGAAATTCTCCCACCAGTTCCCCCCTGCCCCCGCCTCGGGACGCGGAATATCCCACGCATCCTCGTCGTCGGCCGCCGACGGTCCGGTACTGAATCCTCCCGGCGCTGGGCGAGGACGCGCGAGATCGTACTCCCGACGCCGTGTGGCGTCTGAGAGCGTGTAGTATGCGTCGTTGATGAGTTGGAATTTCCGCGTGCGAGAGGCGCGCTCGGGCGAGTCGGCGGGGACGCGGTCGGGGTGCGTTTTTAGGGCGGCGCGCTTGTAGGCGTCGCGGATTTGTTAGGCGGTGGCGGTGGGGGAGACGTCGAGGGCGGCATCTGAGAGAGAGTTAGTGGGTGATTGGGACAGCAGGGGCAGGGAGAGGGCGACATACAGTAATCGGGGTTGCCGGAGGGAGCCATGATGGTAGAAGGTTTTGAAACGAAGGAATTGAATATCCTTCCCCTTGAGTGTATATACGCTTAAGAAGGATGTGAAGTGCAAAAAGGATGTCGTCGCAAACTCTCCCTCTTAGTCCAGTTTATCACAAGACAAGAAACCCGCCCCCCATCCCACCATCGTCATAGCTGTGGCGCACGCGAAACCTGACATGTGGCTTGAACTCCAATTTTTTATCACGTGATCCGTACCCAAAAATCCAGACCCCCACTCGCCTAACCCCTAGCCCCC
>JPJW01000394.1:0-26531 GCA_000750755.1 Pseudogymnoascus sp. VKM F-4513 (FW-928)
GGGGTCGAGAGGGGCAAAGGGAGCATCGGAGATGGGCATGGTGGTGACCTGGGAGTAGGGTTAGAAAGAGTTTGGGTGTAGTTTGGCGAGAGGAAACGCACGGTATGGTTGGGTATGTATGTGTAGATGGTGGTGATTCAAGGCAAGATGCACCATGGGTGTCTGGGTGAGCGATGAGAGTCGATGAGGAACTGGTAGAACAAAGTAGAGATTTTGGATATGTTGAGAACTGCTTTGATATAATCCTACACCAGAGACACTTGGGGGTTCTTATACACTTTCCATCTTGACTCCAGTCCATGATTCCCAACATCACTCGCCGCGCAACGTGATATTCCAACCCAACATCTACCTCCTCATAATAACCCACATTTGAACACACAGCACTCAGCGCCTCCGGTCAATTATTGCAGTCATTAAGAATGCCACACTACTCACCCAACAGCGCGCTCAACTACCAGTACAGTATGAAAACCGCCTCGTCCGCCCGCGCTATGCCACCGACCACGACCATTAACGCAGCTACTTCCACACACAAAACCGCAAAACAAGTTTCCTCATCATCCCCAACAGTAATCCCCAACAGTGGGCGGCCGTGGTTAGTTTTAAAAAGAACTGTTTTTTCGAGTTGAAACGAAGACTATCGATGTTGGAGGATGTGGATGTTGAGCATCAGTAATTAAGCGCCGACGCTCCAACAACCGATATCACTCTCAAACGTCCCCCAATTTCTCAACGTCCCCAACCAACCCTCCAGCTTCTCTCCACTGATATCATCGGTTTGGAGACCGTAGATTCGACCGAGTGTAAACCCAACTTTTTACTTCTTTACCCCTCCACGATGTCCACGCGCCGTGCATCCTCAGTTTAAGCGCTGTGCATGCCTCCCCTCCTCCAACGTAGCCATAGACGCGGACCTAGACGCTGTACATTATCTACTCCACAGGCTATGGGCCAGTTACTGTGATATAGAAGGTGTGCTATCAGCCTTGGAGAATAGGTATGCTATTTCTTGGCGCGCGCTGCGTGTTTGGTCAGTCTAGATGGCCATGTTGGTAATAAGTCGGTTTCAGATTCGGATGGCTGTACTATGTGTGGTGGCGCGGGGCCCAGCAGCGGGGACCAGGTTGAAAGAAACTGATAAGGCCATATTCCTGTGTATATTCTCAAATGTCACTTGCGCGCATGAATAATAGGTCTATTATGCATATCCATATCCATATAATCATCATCATCTCATCATAAGTACGCTTCTCTCCCCCCATCTTCTTCCAACCACTCCTACCATTACACAAAATAAAATAAAAATAACAAACGCAGTAAAGCTAGTAACCAAAAACCAAAAATAAGCAGTAAAAAACCTCCCATAAGTAAATATGAGACCCCACATAAACACCCCCCTCCCCCCTTGTCAGAAAACAAAACGCCCCTTGCCAACCCCCCTCATCAGTCAAACGTATATCATCTCATAAACCCCTAAACCCTCTCAGCCCTATCCCCAGTACCCCCAGCCGTCTCTCCATAGTAATCCGGATTCACATGCCCCGGACCCGCAGGACCCCCGGGTGCTGGTCCACCTTGAGACTCATAGCCACCATTCGGAGGCGCATGGTACGCGCCAGACGGCGGGACAGGTGGTGGCGGGAACGCAGTTGGAGCGTTGGGATCGTGGTGAGCGCCATAGGGGTTGGCGTCTGGGTAGACTGGGCGCGTGTCGCGGTGGTCGGGGGTTACGGGGTAGGGCTGGGAAGGCGGCTGGGTGGAATGGTTGGGGTAGTAGGCGCCGCCGGAGGCGTGGGGAGGAGATGGGGAGTAGTCCTCTGAGCGGCGGGAGGAGGGATAGGAGTCTGATGAGTAATCTAGAGGCGTGTTAGTTGTTGCGCGCGCGGATGGGGAAGTAGGCGGCGTAGGTAGATGAGTTGAAGAAAGTGTGATATTGGGGTTATACGCACGTCTCTCCCTGGCGGCCTCCTCTTCTCTCCTCCTTCTCCTCGCCTTATACTTCTTCACTCCCACCGCCGCGGCGGTCGCAGCTGCCGCTCCGCCAAGCACATCTCTCGCGCGACTTCTACTCCTGCTTCGGCTCCTGCTTCGGCTCGGGCTTCGACTCAAACCCCTGCTACGGGTATTAGCATCAGCATCAGCAAATCTTCTTCCGAAGTCCGTCCCCCGCACCCTTTTCGGTGCGCCAATGCCTAGCATGGCACGGGGATCCTCTTCACGATTATGACCACGATCAGTAAGGAAACCGGGATCCGCGTACCCTCTCTCTAGCCCGCGGCTGTGCAGTGGCTGCGCGCCGTACTCCACCAACCCAGGGCGCTCGTACTCATCATATCTCCTGCTGCCACGGCTGCGGCTGCGACTCTTACTACGACTAAGGCTCCTCGAGACAGCCCTATCGCCTTCCTGCTTCGCCTTGCGACGTTCATACAATCCTGCGGCAGCAGCTGATGCCAGCCCTGCAGCCGCAAGTTCTGCTCCCGTCCGAATACGAGACTTGCTTCTCGACCGCTCACCCTTGCGGGACTTAGAGCGCGCGCGCACAGCCTGTGCAATAGCCAATGCCGTAGCCCCGGCCGCGCCAGCTTTAGCGATGCTCTGTCGCCTTTTCCTCGGGTCAGAGTGTCGGCCCTCGCTCGATGCACGACCTGCTCGGCTGGGGCTGCGTGTACGGCTGCGACCGCGGCCTTCCTCTGCACGCTTCGTATCGTGGCGGTCTTTAAAGTACTTCCCTGCCGCGATGGCAGCGACACTTAGCGCCGCGGCTCCGAGGCCCATCTTGAGCTTCGAGTGTTCAGGGCTGGGCGAGCGGCGACGGCGCGAGTGTGAGCGTGACCGCCGGCGCTGTCCATAGTGGCTGTGTGCGCGTGTGGCGAGCTGGGCACCGATGGCACCGAGAGCGGCGCCAGATGCGAGGTTGGCGCCTTTGTTCGGGCGGGCACCGGACTTGGAGCGCCGGCGCGAGATGAGGGCCGCGGCTGCGGCTCCAGCGGCTGCGCCCTCTGCGAGGTGCAGTTTATGGTGCGGGCTGTGGGAGCGGGAGCGCGAGCGCCGGGTGGTGCGGCGGACAACATGTTTTTCATCGTTGCTCCACTCGGCGGAACTACCAGAACCACGGCGGCGTGTCACTTTGCGCTCCGAAACGTAGTCGTCCTCTGGATGGCCGGAGTCGTGGACCTCATGCCGGCGGTAGTAAACGTCCTCCTCCCTGCGCGGTTCATGGCGCTCACGTTCGCGCTCGCGGTGAACCACGACTGGCTGCGGTGCGGGAGGAGCCTCTACGATGATGCGCTGTGGCTCCGGCTGTTTGTGTCTAATAACCAACGGGGCTGCCGGAGGTTCGGGTCGTCCGTAATATTCAGTCTCACGGGTAATCAGGTCGTAGCCCGGCCCGCCACTGCGCTCAACAACGCGCACATCCTCTTCTCTTTCCCAAGCCTGTTCGCGATCCCAGGGCCGGAGGGGCTGTTCCCGCTCCCGCTCGCGCTCATATACCATCGTGCGGCTACGCCCCGGCTCGTCCCGCCCGTAGTTGGATTCGCGCTCGCGCTCGTATGGCTGTTCGTAGCGCTCCACACGCGTGTCGTGCGTGACCTCGATGCGCGCGCGGTCGTACTCGGATGGCGGGGAGGGCGAGCGTGCGACGCGATAGCGATGCACGGTTGTTTTGTAGGAGCGCTCGTCGTCAGAGTAGTCGTCGTCACGGTAGCGCGATTTACGGGTGCGCACGATCTCAGGCATGGCTATAGTAGGTGTGAGTTTGAGATGCCTTTGTAGTGAGGAAATGAGGGGATAAAAGAGGTGAGAATGTGACGAGGGGTGGAAATGAGAGATGACGGTGATGATGGTGGGGTTGGATTCTGACAGGGATGTTTTAAGTGGAGCCTGGAATGCCGGCTCAGCCCCGGTGCGGGAATTCTGGAAGGGAGGTAGAAGGAAAGAAGCAAAGACAGCAGTGTGGCTCTGTTGACAGATGTGTGTATATGTATCCGGGGAAGGAGGAGAAGGCCGCAAAGTCGGAAGGGTTTTACCTGGTCAGACAGAGCCTTGGCCAGGTCTCTGTCTCGTCCTTGGCCGCCTTCCCTCGCCTTTTGGTGTGGGAAGGAGTGGCGGGGTACAGTGAGAGATAGACAAGGATATGGATGTTTGGCGAGGAGCCGCGGGACTTGATTCGAAGAAGTCTGGAACGGTGATGCAGTGAGATAGTGGGACGAACGAGAATCAGGAAGGCAGCGTTTGAAGCGACGTAAGGCAAAACTCTGTCAACGACCAAAGCAATGAAGATGGTGGAGATGGGCAGGAACTGTAGGCAAAGATGAAGATATGCATGAATGATAGAGAGAAAGAGTATGGACGAAGAAATAAGTCGCCGCCGCCAGCAGTAGTGGTATCACGGCAGTGCCCAGCCGCAGAGTGCTTGGTGGATGTATAATCAATCCATCCATACAATGGTGAGGCCAGAGTGCCACAGCCGATGCGGTGCGAGTCATCAGCTGGCCCCTCGAGGGAACTGGGAAGAGCCCATGTACTCGTCGTACTTAATGTCTGGGCGCTCCCTGCCCATTGTCCTCTATCCACTCAGCCACTCAGCGGCACCTCATCCACCCAATCGGACTCTCACCAGCCACCCTTATGCATAGCTAGTAGAATCCTCTGTCCTTCTGTCCTTCTGTTGCAGGGCTGATGACGCACATGTCCGTGGCGATCCGGTGTGGAGAACGAACGATCACGATCAACGGTACAAGCGGGTAGGACTTCACAGTTCCGGCTTGGCCTGGGCGCAGCCTCGCGAGTGAGTATTGGGGTCTGGGTAAGCGGCAAGTATGAAGACTCGAGTCTCAGATCAAGCATCTGTATGAAGTATTCAGTATGAGTCTGCATGTATGAGTGTTTTGAGTGTGCGTATGCTGCCTGCCTCTGTCGTAAACCTGCCTATCCTCTGTGTCGTGCGTGGCCGCCATTCTGCAAATGTATATCTACCTGTCAATATATCCAGGCAAGTATATTCTCTACACATCATGTATAGTCTGGCGGCTTTGAGGGCGCATTGAAAAGATAAGAAGAGCCTCATGGATTGGATGGTGAGATGGTGAGATGGTGAGACGAAGAGGTTAACCTCATTACTGGAGAAGGTGCGGGTGCAACACAATGCACTATGACCCTCGACCACCCCCAAGCACTGTACGGCGCATCACACACAGCCCATCTAATCTAATATAATACTATAATAATAACATAGAATAACATTATACCGACATGTGCTTCATCAACATATCCCATTAGCATTACAAATACAAGTATTGCGACTGCGTTGCAAGTACAATATAATATTTATCACACTCCACCAACCGAACACCTGGAACGGCAGGATCTAAACCGGTCAGACCGGGGATTGACTGCCGACTGCCGCCTAGAACCGCATGATGCAGCGCAGTGGATTGATTCTCACCCCAATGCACAATATAAGCTGGGCGATTGGCAAGGCTGAATTGTCCTTCCCGTAGCGGTGTAGAAACTGGTAGCTGCTGCCTATCCCGCCCTCCTTTCCAGAAATTCAATCAGATGGATGCGGTATGGTTCATACATCGTTCTATGCACGACATCAGCAAGTGCAGTAACCGGTCTGCATTTCTGTGCGGCTCAGCTGTATGTTGCCTTGTTTCAGCTGCATGTCTGAGAGCTGATGCTGTTCATGCATCACGAGCCACGCCGGCGCACAGCACGCCGATAGGGGAGGCGCTCTGTTTTGGCTCAACTCACAGTTCGCATTGTGTCGTGATAGATAGCTAGCTAGATGGTGCAGCTAGCTACATCGATATGTCGTGCCGCCCGTCCGCAGCCTTGACTTTTCGTCTCCGGTTGATATCCGTTGGAATCGAAAATATCTTCCCTCCTCAAACGCCCGTATCCTACAATACTCCTACACCCCATGATCTCCAACTAGCCCACTCACTCAACCTTGGGTTTCTTTCCACCCTCTGAATTTCCCTCGCCGGCCTCCTCAGCGCTCCTCTTCCCATTTCCATTCACCTCCTTCTTCTCCTTCTTCCTGACCATACCCGACAGATCAGTTGCGCCCTTCTTGGCCTCCTCAACGCGCTGTGCAGTCTGTGCCGCCGTCTCGCCGAGCATCGAACCGATTAGGCTGGAGCCAGCGCCGGCTGGACCGTTGAGCGCGGCGTTGATGTCGATGGGGGGTGCGCGGAGGTCTGTGAGCTGCAGGAGAGTGTTAGCTGGTGTCTAGATAGCTGTACGAGTAAACGGGAGAACAAACCCTCTGCTCCATCTCCGCCACAATCTCCTTGACTTCCTTGATGTGCTTCGCTGTCTCCTCCGTCTGCTCTTGCTCCGCCTCCTTCGCTGCCAGCTTGAGCTTTGTGCTCTCAATCGCGCTCTGCATCTCCGACGCTGCCTCTGCCCTCATCTCCTCATCCACAACACCTTCTGCAGCCGCGGCCTCCTCTCCCTCATCCCCTGTGGTAGTCATGCTCGCAAACTCCAGCGCCAGACTGAGCTTGAAATGCGCCTCGGCGATCACCTCAGAAGCCTTCTCATACAACTCCTTCTTCAGTCCAAGCGCCGCCTTAAAGTCCGCCACGGCGCTCGGGAAGCGCTCGCTCTCCAGCGCGATCTCAGCGAGGAGGTCATGCGTGTCAGCGATGCGCTCCTTAACGTGTCTCGTCAACGCGCTGTCCCCTGTCTCTGCCTCCTTGCCCTTCCCTGCTTCTTCGGCAGGGGCAGCAGCGAGTTCCTCAATACGGCGCGTGAACAGCACACGTGCCAGATCGAGGACCTCAAATGCGGTAGCCAGCTCGTCATCCTCTTCCTCCTCCTCCTCCGCATCAGCATCCTCATCTTCATCCGAGTCCTCAAAGTTCTCATCGCCCGTAAACTGGAACAATGGTTTTTTCTCCGCGCCCTCCTCCACCTTCTCCTCCGCCTTCTCTGCGCCCTCGGCAATGACCGCCATCCCAGCCCCACCCTCCTTCTTTGGCTTCACCTCCGCCTTCTTCTTCTCTCCCCCCGCCCTGCCGCCAAGAACATCGCTCTTGCTCTGCCCAACCCTGAACAGACTGCGCCCGTACAGAAACAGAACCTCTGCGTTCGCAGGGTCCATCTCGCCGTTCAGCTCAGCCTGCAGCTCGGCGGCGCGCGCAAACAGGTCCGCAGCCTCGCCATACTGGCGCTGCGCGTAGTGGCTCGTGCCTTTGGCGCTGAGGTCCGCGAGAGTCACGAGAGTGGTATTGTGCGCTTCGGTCGCGTTGTAGTGCGGGGTTCCGCCTTCGGAGGCGGGCGTGCTGATGCCGGTGGAGGGCATGGTGGCGGTTGTGGGGGTGAAGACAAAGGAGGAACTTGGAAGGTAGATTTGCGTTGGTATTGTAGACAATTGGCACACTGATTTTATTGCTTTGGGTTTGTATATCGCGGTGCTATGCGCGCTGGAGTCGATTGAATGGTGAAATGCGTGCTTGGAAGGTAGATTTGCGTTGGTATTGTAGACAATTGGCACACTGATTTTATTGCTTTGGGTTTGTATATCGCGGTGCTATGCGCGCTGGAGTCGATTGAATGGTGAAATGCGTTGTAAGAAGTTGGTTGTGAGGTCTGTTTGGGGGTTTGTGTTGGAGGCAATGGATGACGCTGTGGATTTCGCGACAAGCTCCATATAAGGCGCGTCACTGGAGCTTAGATGGAGCTCGGCACGTGACTTGATATAGATTGATGGACTAACTACTTTTGGTAATTTACTTGTAGTTCATCTTGAAAACTATATATCAGTTATCATCCAGCTACAGCAAGTGCTATATATTCACATTTAATATTGTTTCGAATTTGGATTTGAAGTTTATAAGTATAACCCTAATCATTGTCGTCATCTGAGACTTTTGTTGTAGGCGCTGGCCTTAATGCTGCCACACTACACTGCCAGTTATTGACAAGTGATTCCGTTCACAGGGTAAATTTGATGGCAATTCGAAGTAGTGGTTCGAAATACATGAGAGTTAATGAGCAATGAATAATTTGTACTTATATCTCCTTCATTACATCTAGTACAAATGGCGAAAGAGCCATAAGGAAAGAACGACTACCCCGCAAACCCAGTCGCAGCTTCCTCAGAACTCCAAAGCCCTTACATGGAAGGAACGATTTCTAAGCAGGCTCAGTCGCAACTTCCTCCAAACTTTCAAATCCTACATAGGAAGGAATGATTTCTAAGCAAGCTCAGTCGCACCTTCCTGAGAATTTTATACCTTATATAGGGAAAGAACGATTGCCACGTACAGCTCAGCCGTACCTTCCTTGGGGATATCCAGCCATATATGGCGCATATGAAGAGTCTGGACCACCTCGCCGGCATGGAAGCACCCGAAACCCACGGGGTTGGGAGCTGGCAGATCGATGGAGACGGTTTGGCTGGAAATCTCCTAATCCGAGTGTTGACATGTATACATCGGCGCTTCGCTTTGAAAGAGAGGACCAGGAGAGCTTCCACGGGCGCCTGAGCGCCAGTCGTCGAGCATTAAGCACAACCTCGTGCCTCACAATACCGTGCCTGGCATCAAACGAGTGGCATGCCAATCATCTTTGCAGATATTGCAGCTACTCAATTATCCATAGGGGTGAAGAGTATCGCCAGTCATTGCAACCGGAAAGTACGACCAAGCTATACTCAGACATGGGAATCGCCACATTACATACGTAAGTCCCTGCTTTGTTTATCTGATTTACGTATATAAACTTCGCAGGTTGTTGGAGCGTTTCTGGCTCACTGGTTGATCGTTTGGTGATCGGCCCGTGACGGCCGGCTAATAAGCCGGATAATATAATTACCCCAGGAACAA
Source organism: Pseudogymnoascus sp. VKM F-4513 (FW-928) (assembly GCA_000750755.1). Lineage (NCBI taxonomy): Eukaryota > Fungi > Ascomycota > Leotiomycetes > Thelebolales > Thelebolaceae > Pseudogymnoascus > Pseudogymnoascus sp. VKM F-4513 (FW-928). The sequence continues at coordinate 8,847 of JPJW01000394.1, forward strand.
GAGGATCGCCGCTGTCCAGAGACGTCGATTGCGGGGTTTGGGGATTCTGGGGATTCTAGAGTTCTGGACAACGGACCCTTTCCTTCCACTGCCGAATTAAATGCGACGCTAACCCCCGCCATTTTACATTTCCCATATTCGATTTTATTCCCCTTTGCATCTCCACTTTCAAATTTAAATCACCGCGAGTACTCTATCCATGCCGTCCCTGCATGAAGTGTGGACCCCTCACCATACATTGTCGAGAAAAAAGACTTATTGGCCATATTTCTCCCATTTCCTCCTCATTACTGTGTGTCGATAGCATCTCAGAGCCCTCCTTGCCATAATATACCGACGCGGAAGGCCTGATGCCTCCTCGTACGCGCTAACTATTGCAACCCCAAATGCCCCATTCACAAGGCTCCTAGCCTTTTAATTGTGGCAGCTCCAGGTTGTTGAACTTGTTGGTGACGGCTTCATTCTGTGGCCACCAACCATGTCGGAACGTGATCCCATTATAGGAACCCAGGAGCCACCACCATACCCTGGTGGTGCAGATGACCCCAAGGTGCAAGAAATAAAATGCGATATCTGCGACAAGGTCTTCACCCGCTCGGAGCATTTGAGACGACATAAACGCGCCCATTCTTCTGAGAAGCCCTTTGCCTGCGTTGAGTGCAAGAAGCGATTCGCAAGACAGTAGGTGGCCAATCTTACTGCATCAGGATATCTACTTATCAAAATTGTAGAGACATTCTCAGGCGGCATCAAGCTAGCCATGAATTGAAACGCAAGGTTAATGCGTCGGACGAGACGAGACGATATTCTCGCGCTTGTTTTGCTTGCGCGAGTGCGCGAGTGAGATGTCTGCGCGGAGTTGTCTGCCCACGATGCAGGAGCCGCGATTTGCGGTGTGAATATCCTTCGAGGAGAACTCGTAAGTCCAAATCAAGCTAATCTACGACCAAGGCTGACTCTTTAGACTCGTCTCGAGCCAGCTCCGAAGAGGCTGGTCAAGGTGATGAAATAATGACAGAGAGGGATGAGGATGAGTCTGCTGGAGTCGCCTGGGAGAACGAATCAAACAGCGGGGTTTTTGGGTCAATTCCGAAAGAGAGCAATTGGACAAATAATCTCCTCATTCCAACAGCATCTAATTCGACCTCAGTTGGGCAATCATGGAATGCCGATGGCTCAGAACTCACTGCAGTTGATACAAGTGCTATCCAGACTATTTTAGCAGGGGAGTCTTCAATGAGTTCCAGAGATTGGTTGCTTTCGCGGGGAATTATTAGCCCAGATGCAACTATCGTGGCCGGAGCCCAGCTTGTCCCCCAAGTTAGCGAGGGCAATATTGGGAGCCTTTACAACTACTCGAGGATTAACTGGCTGCCCCCAAATGATCTTTCCCATGCCGATACAACCTTTAGGGCCGCCTCGCTACAGTCAGCAGGGTCTTCAAATACCAGCGCGCAAGATGCTTTTGGCAATGGGCCTCCAACGCAGAATATTCAATCAAGTCCACGATCGGGAACGACTGGCCATTTTGACGATTCATATCTAGAGTCATACGCCAATTCAAGGAACATTGGATTAGCTTCAGGTCGGGGTAAACCCTACTCGCTGGAGAGACTCCCATCAATAGCCACCGTCGGATCGCCCTCTGATGCCTCAATGTACTATGCTGATGGAGATTCGGCACACTCACCTGTTCTATCTCATCACAAACAGCCAAACCAGGCGCCTGTCCCTGTCTTTGGCGGCCAGGGTAGCAACTCTCTCAGCCCAACGTTGGAAAATATTCATTCCCAGTTATCCGAATATACCCTCCCACAGATCTGGATTGCCGAGGAGTCATACATTGCCCTGATAGACTATTTGAAGTATACGTCCAGGCAAGATATCTCTGTGTCTCACACAGATTCGTTTCCATCTTTGAAAGAACTGAACGAATTTGCTGGACTGTATTTCGACAGATTTCACGAGTCATTTCCACTCCTACACAAGGCTTCGTTCTTGGACAGCAGAGATGGGTGCGTGTTAGAACTCGCGATAGCAGCCATTGGCGCATGTTATGTAGGAACAGCTTACGCACGAAAATGTAGCGAAACTCTGCATGAATTGGTCAACAAGCTATTGGAGATAGTCACATCGTCATATTTCAATCCCAGTGAGTTTCCCGGGGTTTTTGGACTAAGGAGGTATCCGCAGCGCCCGACCCGTTTGCAGGCTCGGATTTTGAATGTCCTGGGTATGTTCCACAGTGGAAATCAGAAGCTATCAAGCCTTGCCCGGGAGGGCCGAGCGATTCTTGTAACGACGTGCATTGAAAATAAGCTTCTAGCATCAAACCATTATGATGGTTGGGAAGCTTGCCTTGGCACCGATGAAGAAGGGGATCGGTTCTTGCAGCAGTGGTTAGAAGGTGAACTGAAGTGCAGGGCAGGTTATTTTGTATGGGTAAGGTCACATGAAGCCCGCCAACCTACAATTGCTAATTGCTATTACTCTGATAGATGCTAGATTGTATGATGGCTTACGAATCCGACTTTCGAACACACATGGATCTGTTGGATGGGAAGGCGCCCTTGCCGTGTCCAGAACAAATCTGGGACGAGCCGATGCTTAACAAGGCGCCACTTCTCATTCTAAATGGAGGTTAGTCCTAATACCCCTTTTTGCTCTTGTTAAAATTGAAGCTGATCCATTCGCTTTTAAAAGGACCGCCATCTCTTTGTCTCGCACTTGATGTGCTCTATACCGAAAAGAGGCTCGTGTCAAATCTTGGTGAACTCAGCAGAATCCTACTGATTCATGGAATGTACCGCCGAGTTTGGGAGGTTGCAAGATACCAAAGCGATATTTTATCAGACTGGGTACCAACGGCGTTGAGCGAATCCCATCATGGAGTCACATCGGAGAAAACAACAGCACCATTGATGAGCTCTGTGGTGTCGAGGTGGACGAATGGGAGTTGCGATTGCCTTGATGTACTCCACTGGTCAGCCAAAAGCCGCATCCTACAGGCATCCGGTCTCGAACACCCTACCATCTTACACCTTCACCTTGCACGACTCATATTGCTAGCCCCTGTATCCGACCTCCAAGAACTTGCGAGGGTTAAGCTACGCCAGGAAACACAGAGCCACTCTGAATCCTTCCTCGACGCCACAATGCAAGAACAAGACTTGCGGAATACCGTGCGCAGATGGGTCGCACATGATCAATATAAGGCGCGTCTGGCAATAATCCACGCAGGCTCCGTCTTCTGGTATCTGCGCCGATACAGCTGTGGCGCCGTCATAGAACCATTTGCCAACTACCTGGCCACTCTTGTTCTCTGGGCTTACAGCATCGCAACCTCAGCAGCCAATCTACTCGCCAGTTCCACACTCAACACGGTAACCTACGAGTCCCAAAGGGCTGCTGATGCCGGGATGTCCCAAACCAACGACGACGCCCCCCACCACACTCAAGATCTCACCATGCGACCTAACTCTGAACGCCACCACAGCACCTCCAGTTATTATCCTAACCTCCCACCGCTACATACACAAATAGCCGGCGCATTGGATCATCTCGAATGCCACGAAACGTCTATAATCCAGCTAGATCGACCATGCGATGACGAGATTGTGCAGCTCTTCGTGAGGTTTGGCGAGAAAATGACGCCGTATATGGCAAGGATTGGGGATATCAGCACCAAGGGTTCGGGGCGGAAGATTTTGCGAGAAGGGGTTAAGTTGTTGTCTAGCCATGACAATCACGGCTTGGGAGGTTCGAGGGGGCGGATGCCTAATTGTGCATGGGGGGCGGCAGAGAGGTTTGCTGAGTTGCTAGCGGCATTAGGGGCTGCAAGTTGAAGATCGCTTTGATGCCTGTTTTATTTATTGGGAAGGAACTATTGGGGATCGGAGGCGCAACGGGAGGAAGGAACGACGAGTTCAAAAAGGTGCAGTGGGAGGAAGGAGCAACGGAGTCAGGAAAATGTAATAGGAGGAAGGAGCGACAAGGCAAGCAAGGGCCAATGGGGATAGGAAGGTGCAAAACATCAATAATTGAACTAGCGAGCAAGCAGGGCGTTTTTTATTATCATCAACGGGCGAAAGGAGACCGTTTAAATTCCTCGCTCTGCGTTTGTGCCAGCCATAACTCTCTTCTTTAAGGAAAGGTAGAAAATACAGGCATCAAACCATGCAGCCGTAAATCCAAAATCAATACAATGTGCTATATGTGGCGTCTATCCTGCACGGCGGCATTCCTGAGCCGTCTTCACTTTGATATATTCAATAATTTATGTCGGGAACCAATATTGCCCATTGCCGAGACAAGGCTGGATGAGGGGAAAAGAAGGCATCCACGACGGCACAACCACAGCGATTTCGGAGACTAGAACCTTTCTACTTAATCATACTTCTTGCCCATACTTTTTTTTTCATCAGATAATATATCTTAATATATCGACATATTGCAGATAGCACACCGTTTATTAGCTCTCTCAGCCAGTGTAAAAGTCAATTCCGACTCAAAAAAAAGCTCAGCCTCGTATCCCCGCACCAATGGCTCAACCAAGTATGTCCCCTCGCCCCCCCTCACAGCAATTGAAGTCGCGCGCAATCTTACACTACTAGCCTATGTTATACTGGGCGGAGGCGTAATCGGTCTCACAACAGCCTTAACCCTGCAAAAGCGCTCCCCGGGCGCGCGTATCGTGCTCCTTGCGCACCACCTCCCCGGCGACCTAGCACTGACATATGCCTCTCCCTGGGCGGGCGCTAACTGGCTGAGTGTGGCAACTGATGGAGGGCGCGCAGAGGCTCGGGATGCGGTTACGTATGTCAAGTTTGGCGAGCTGGCGGATGGGACGCCCGAGGCGGGGGTGAGGAGGATGCCGATTCGGGCGATGTTTGATAAGGAGAAGGAGGAAGCAGGTGTTCTGAGCCCGGACGGAAAGGTGTGGTATGAGAAGCTTGTTGGGGGTTTGAGGGAAGTGAAAGATTTGCCCGAGGGGGTGAAGTTTGGATATGAGTTGGATACTTTTGTGATCGATGTTACGACGTATTTGCCTTGGTAAGTTGCTTATTTCTTGCTACTTGGAGGAGCAAAGAGACTAATTAATTTAGGCTTTTTGCGGAGGCTATTAAGGCTGGGTTAGAGGTCCGCCGAAAGGTAATTGGGGACATCAAGGAGGTGTTTGAAGAGTTTCCGGAGGCAACAGCATTCGTGAACTGCACAGGCCTCGGAAGCTATAGCCTAAAGGGGGTCGAAGATAAGGAACTTTACCCAACAATGGTATATTTGACAAGTCATTGAGTCACGGTATGTTGCTAATAACGTCTAGGGACAAGTTCTCCTCGTCGAAAGCCCAAAAACGCCAATAGAGAAGATGTACTTTCGCTCGCCACAACGGACGCACTCAGATACTACCTATGTTTTCCCTCGTGGCAAGCACGGAGGGGTCATTCTAGGCGGTATTAGACTGGATGGTGTTTGGACAGGAGAAGTGAGCCTTGATCTCGCGGAAGATATCAAGAAGCGCTGCTGTGAGCTTTGCCCGGAGCTAGGGAAGCCCGAGGATTTGAAAGTCATTAAGCATGGTCTTGGGTTGAGACCTAGTAGGAAGGGAGGAGCGAGGGTTGAAACGGAGACAATGGATGGGAGGACTGTCGTCCATAGTTATGGCGCTGGTGGTGCTGGGTACCAGGCTTCATGGGGGACTGCGAAGGAAGCAGTTGACCTGCTTCTCCAAACTTCGGCAGCCCGACCAATGGCGAAAATCTGACCGATGTATAGGGGGGAGAGCGTATTGCTAGTCAGGGTCGAATCCTAGATTCGCTCGATGAAGCGGCTCACAGTCGGACTCCAGGCCACTTCAAGTGGTATTATATACTCCTAATCATGACATTTGAAAAATCTAGTTTAATCTAGTTTAGTATTGTACAGTAAATATGCCTATTCTACAGTCTACAAGTCCCATTCCCACTCGATGACCCCTCTACCAGCTGTAGAATTGCCTTTGCGACGTGATCTTGCGGTTCGGGAGTTGAACCCATGTCTTTCGTGCTGCGATCTTAGCCTCGCGCTCTTGGTTCTCGCGGATACGTGTCTTCTCCTCCTTGAGGACAACGTGAATATCTGTAACAGTCAGTACATTTTCAACAACACTGCCTCAATCTTAGGCCAGACTTACGCGTTGTAGGGTTCTTCATCATGTTAATCTGCCCACGAGCCCTGTGATCAGGGGTCCTTCCGTAATCACCCTTCCCAACCCAAGCCTGCTCGACGTACAACCGCGATGGGTTGTCAACCTTAATCCTCTTGCCATCCTTTGTCTTGATCTCCACAGTCCTGAAGCCCTCGTGCTTTTCCAGGCCCATCCCTCTTTTCACTATCGCCTCGTTGCGCGCATGCACCAAGTGCTCCCTAACTCCCTGCGCAGCCTTCTTCTTCGAAAAGCGCATCTGCACAATCGCCTCCTCCAGTGGCTTTCCGGTAATCTGCCTTGCCAGCGGCCCCAACTTCTTGACGCTCGTCTGGTAATTGTGACTCTTGCTTTCACTGACACGCTCTGAGCGCTTCAGGGTCTCGGCCTTGCTTAATCGCCCGCGCGCCGTGATTTCGCGAATCACCATCTTGCGCTGCCAGCGCTCACGGCTGCTTGGGTCGGGATCGAGTGCTGCGGCCATATGGCGCGGGTTGCGGGCCGGGGCTCCAGCAGGGCCTTCGGAGGTTGCGATAGGGCCGGCGACGGATTCGTCTTCGAAGATAGAGGAGGACGATAGGGCTCCACGTTTCGGGGGCACTGGGGCGGACTTGGATTTTACGAAGTCTTCGTGGAGATGGTCGCGCGGAGCGGGTTTCGAGGGGACTTCATCGCGGCCTTTTGAGCTCCAGAATGCTGTGCGGTACTGGGAGGTGAGGGAGGTCACTGGATCAAAATGTTAGCGCTGGGATTCTTGAGATAGAAGGCAATTAAGACGCACCCGAGGTGGCCACCCGCCTGGTACGCAGAGGGAGGCTCATATTGCTGGTGCTGAGCATTGCATTGATGATTTTGCTGCGGCTCGTGAGGTTGTTTGTCGTCTCGGCCCCGTAGAATTTCGAGCCAGGCCAAGGCGGGTAAGCTGGGCAGAACGCCGGCGCTAGTCCGCTTCCGGCCAGCATTGTGAGAAGTTAACTCTACTCGTTGGTTGGTGGCCTTATACCTTGTTCCACATCGCCATGATCGCGCGCAATACGAACAGACGCGTTGATTTACTACCTGGAAGCCCTAGAAGCATTACAACTGCTTTCCCATCTCGTCGAATCTTTGTGCTCACAAGGTCGCATACCTCGCAGCCTTCGACGACGACCAAGCTGGCTTTATAACGGACCCTGGCGCCAAGCCCTTCCATGACGACCAACAGACGACCATGGGTGAACCTGTAGGAGAGGATGCGTGGGTGTCGCTCGTGGACGAGAGCAGTCGCAGCGCTGCGGACCTAGAGCAGCGTGTCGAGGTCGTCGAGCTGTACAAGCGAGCCGTGAGCGCCGAGCCATACAGCCTACGTTTGTGGGTGCAATATTGCGAATGGATTTGGTCGCTGCACACAGACTGCCAGTCCTCGGATGCGGGCTGGTCAGAAGAGGAACAGCGCCTGGGCCAGGAGCTCTTTTCTCTCAACACCGCCATCGAGCTATGGCAACAAGGCGCGCATGCCATTCGTTACCGCCTCGACGACAGCCATTCCCTGTGGAACAGATACATGTCGATCGAGCTGTGGTTGCTAGCCAAGGCGCCATCACCAGCGGGGGTGGAGCGTGTGAAGTCACTATATCTAGATCGACTGCAGGTGCCGCATGCGACGTGGGAGGAGACATCTCAGGCCTTCTCGACGTTTGTGACAAGATACGACGAGCCTCACTGGGAGGAGACGATGGTGCGGAGTACACAGCTTGCGAAGAACGCCAAGGAGATATACGGCCAGCGAGAGGACCAGGAGTTAAGCCTGGTGCGATCTGTGCAGTCTGGTGATAAAGAGAAGCAGAAGACTGTTCTTACAGAGTACTTGGAGTGGGAGACGATACAGAGCCGAAAGAAGAACGGCATTCCTGCTCTTTGCTTTGCGCTCTATGAAAGAGCACTCCTCGTCCTTCCAACTGATGTTACGCTGTGGGAAGATTATGCTGGTGCTGTCAATGGCTACATTGGTGCGTCCCATGGCCGTCCACAAGATTGCCCGGATCTGCTCCAGCTTCTGCAGAGGTCGGTGAAGCACTGTCCGTGGTCAGGAATGCTGTGGTCTCGATATATGTTGCGCGCTGAGATTGAACATCTCGACTTCAGAGACGTAGAACAGATCAAGCATGCCGCCACAAGCTCTGACCAACTCGACCGCAATGGCATGACGGATGTGTACATGGTGTACGGTGCGTGGTGCAATTATCTGCGACGGAGAGCTGTCGATAGGAATGCCACTGATGAGGATGGTGATCTTGCGGATGTGGGGATGCCATCTGCCCTCGACGGTGTGGAGCACTGGGGAGAGCCGGCCGACCGAAAGAATGCCAAAGGCGACCCTACCTTTCAGATCCAACGGTGCTGGATCCAGTATTTGACGCAAAAGGGTCTGATTACTGAAGCACGCGAGCAGTGGCATGATTTGGTTAAGCCGCATGGCGACAGTTACGAGTTTTGGCTGAGGTACTACCAGTGGGAGATGGATATGCCGCATACAGACAACACCAGGCCTTTCGCAGCTGCTCTTCTCAAGCAGGCCATCCAGAGGAGGACCTTGGACTGGCCAGAGAAGCTTATGGAGATGTACCTCTCGCACTGCAGCACATATGAGTTCCCAGTCGACGTTGCGAACGCCATTGATTTTGTTCACAGAAACTCAAAGGGAGTTGCGAAGAGGAGAGAGCGAGAGGCGGCGGAAGCTGCTGCTGCCTATGCAGAGCAACAAAGACTTGTCCAACCTGCCGAAGTCATTGACGCTGATGAATCGCCGTCCGGATCGAAGAGGAAGAGAGACGCTGCATCTGAAGCGGAAGGCAATGCCGCCAAGAAAGTGAAGGCAGTAGGCGAGGATTTAGATGCACAAAACGCCAAACGCGATCGCGAAAATACAAGCATCCTCGTCTCCAACCTTCCTTTCGAGGTCACTCAAACGAAGGTGAGGCAGTATTTCAAAGACTATGGACACATCAACAACCTTACTGTCCAACCGGAAGCCGACAAGCAGTCGTCAACGGCGCTGATCGAGCTCCGCTCCGTCGAAGACGTCCAATCCGCTCTTCTCCGCGATGGCAAATACTTCGCCGATAAACAGATATCTGTCGTACCGGGCACGGGCCTCACGCTTTACCTGACCAACTACCCGCCTACTGCCGACGAGACCTACCTGCGCAACCTGTTTAAGGACTGCGGCGAGATTTTCTCCTTCCGCTGGCCGAGTCTCAAGTATAACACTCATCGCCGCTTCTGCTATGTCTCGTTCAGGACTGCCGCGGCCGCGGCCGCTGCTACTGCCCTCGATGGCAAGATGCTCGAAGGCAAATACAAACTTGAGGCTAAATACTCAGACCCTAGCCGCAAGAAGCAGCGCGAGGGCGCTATGGTCGAAGGCCGTGAGATCCACATCTCCGGCCTTGACCGCGGTGCATCAGAGGATGATCTTAAGGCCGTGTTCGCGAAATACGGTGCTGTGGAGTCGGTGCGAATCCTTCGCAACATCGCAGGCAAAAGTAAAGGCTCCGGCTTTGTTGTCTTCGCCAAGGCAGAAGAGGCCACCAAAGCACTCGAGCTAGACAAGACAAAGTTCTGGTCCCAGATTATGACCGTTGATCTCGCGACCGCCACGAATTTCAAGGCTACGGCTACCACTGGCTCGCTGGGCACTTCGGCTGCGGGGTCACCGGCGCCAAGTAACGACCTCGACTCCCGGATGTCAGGTGCTGGGTCTCCACCAGCAGCTAACAATCATGCACATGCTGCAGGGCAGTCTAGGGCTGAGATCACAGCACGGACCATTACGCTTCTCAACGTTCCGGATACGATAAATGATGCGCGTTTATCAGCTATCTGCGCGCCATATGGTCGTGTAGTGAAGCTTGTGCTACGCCCCGACCACCAAGGCGCGATTGTCGAGTTCGAGGACGTATCTTCAGCTGGAAAGGCAAGCCTTGGGCTTGAGGGGTATGAGATCGTTGGCGGGCGGCGGCTGAGAACTGGGGGGTTGAAGGACCTGTTCGAGTCAAGAGAAGAACAGAAGACGGATCGCATTGTGATTGGCGGAGGCGCGAAGAAGACCGAGGCGCAGCCAGAACAGCGCACGGCGTTTATGCAGGCGGGACCAACGGTGCGACGGCCCGGAGCCGGCGGGAGAGGAGGGCTGGGGGTGAAGAGAGGACTGGGGTTTAAGGGGCCCGGCAAGGCGGTCACGGACGGCGTAAATGGGAATGGCGCAGAGGTCGGGGAGAAGAAACCAGTGAAGAGCAATGCGGATTTCAAGGCAATGTTTCTGAAGAGCGGCGAGGGCGACGCTAGCGGGGGACCTAATAAACAGGGGTAGAATGATTGGAAATGGGACGTTGGCCAGACCAAGTCTAAGAAAGAAAGGAAAGAGAGCATGAAAAATCGACGAAAAACTAATACCAAATAGAACCGGACTATTGGGCGGCGCATGGCTTGATTTAGGCGGTTGAATAGTACAGTAGGACGGGAAATTAGTTATCTTAATAGGAGGGTGGGAGAGTTGATTTTTCTGCATTTGGGAGAGGGGGCGGTATCAAAACTCAGTTTAAGTACGCAAAGCTCGCTGGCATACGGGCATTAATGTACAAATATAAACTTATTATCCACTCAGTGTGGGTTCCAAAGTTGCACCAGCTGCTGTGATTATCTGCTTCTGGTTGATAGGCTACTCATATTCCCTTAAACGCCACTCATTCAACCGCGCTCTTTACTAACCTGTAGAGAATACGAAAAGAAGGGGGGGTTATAAGGCGTGCATGACTAAAATAGGGGGTTGGATTTAACACTAGTTGGTTAATGTGATTTTATATTGATTATTCCTCAACTTTATTAAATGTTGGTGATAGTTGCACAATAATATTAAGTGCATGAAATAATAAACAGTAATTATTTATAAGGGGACTATTTTATAATATAAAAGCAAGGAAGCATTCGATTATTCGATTTCTCGCTATTTTATTATCAAGACTAGCTATAGCTTCCTCCGAGCAATACGTCCATATACGGAAAGAACGATTACAAACCATACTCAATCGCAGCTTCCTCAAAACTTTCAAGTCTCATATATGGAAGGAACGATTACCAAGCAAACCCGGTAGCACCTTCCTCGGGACGTTGAAAGTTCCGATATGGAAGGAACGATTACCAAGCAAGCTCAGTTGCACCTTCCTCATAACTTTAAGTCCAATATATGGAAGGAACGGTTACGAAGCAAAGCTTCAGTCGCACCTTCCCCAGATCATCAACTCTTAGATATGGAAAGAACGACTACCAAGCAATGCAGTCGCTCCTTCCTCGAAAGTCCTTTTGCCCTTGGTAGAGACTATGGCGCCAGGCCAAATCACTAGCTGGATAGTTTCTTTGAGGTTCCACGAAACTCATAAAATGCCGAAGCCAACATCAGAGCGTTAATCAAGTCGATGATAACAGTGGCTGCTCCTCCGTGTTGCGCTTCCATGGGATTTTGGGGACCCTAAAATTCCACCTTGACCCTGATGAGCGGCTAAATATAGACGGAGGGTTGTACGCCCAGTGACACAGCATGCCGGCCAGGAAACCAATGGCATCATTTTTGAATGCCAAAAGCCCACCAACAGTCATTACCATCACCGTCCACCTCTGCATTCTCTCTTCATCCGTCGGCGTTCTAAACGCGGCCGCCACCTGGCCACTTTGCAATGCCGATGGCCCAGCGGCCTCTGATTCCTCCCACAGGTCTCGGGCGCCGTTGTTCAAGGTTTCACCAACCTTCGCTAGCTCTATTCCGGCAGCCAGTACCATGACACCGAGTAAGCTTTTCGGGTAGTGATGTAGCAAACCGACCAGCGTTTCACCAAATACGAGACCCATGACTACCTTGAACAGCCCAAGTATGATAATACTAGCCCCGCTTCGAGCGCCGAACCGATACTGTGCTGCCAGCCCCCCGGAACCGTGGCAAACGGGCATCGCGCCGAACCACCCTCCAATTAAGTTCATGAGTCCAACGCTGAGACCAAGGGATGTCACCGACGGCGCTGGAAGGTGAGGTAGGAGATCAGCAGACAGAAAGGAAACAGCAATGACCGAATTCAGCGTGGTAAGAGGCAGCTGCCCAAGTCCAGCGTCAATGGCACCCGTTTTGAACGAACTCAACGATGGGATAAGAAAGTGGGGATGCCAAATCGCCAATGAAGGCAAGTATGAAGGGCCTGTTAAAATAAATGACAAGACAATCCCGATAACAAAAATGACAAGTGCGTAAGGGAACCGTGGGAAGTTTTGGGTCCAGAGAAGCGCCAGAAATGCCCCAATACCCCAAAACCGGTTGTCTGCCCACGACGGCGAGATCCAACCGAGGGGTTGAAGAAGCGATGCTCCAGCTGACAAGATCAACGACATTCCAGCTCCAACTTGGATCCCCTTCACGACCGGCGTAGGGATGACGCTAGTGAACCAGTGTAGTAGCCCAGTGACGCTAAATATGAGGACAGTGCCAGACACGAAAAACCCCGCCGATACCGTCTCAGAGATTGTGAAGGATCTCGAGATTGCAACTGCAGCTATGGCCTATTACTCACTTAGTATATTTTCCTCTGTAATAAAATATAAAGTGGAGGCGGCGTTACCTTCATCGGCTGCACCGGGAGTGGAATCCCGAATATGACGCCAGTCAGGATGTTCCATATTCCGGAGAAGACGAGGGTACTGGAGAGAGATATGGAGTTCTGGACGGCGAGGGCTATCATCAATGGTAGAAGTGTGCCAAGGTCCCCAAGCGCTCCCGAGATCTCAGCCAAAGGGGATCTTTTGAGAGTTGCCCAGTTGTTGGCGTTGAAGCGCCGGAAGTCTAGACGACCCATGGTGTATGATGTCTGGTCAAGTGTGCTTATTGGTACGGTGATTATCGAGAATGACCCTTCTCTCGAGCATGTATAAATTTAACTAATACGAGAAAAAGATATAATATATCAGCGTCCTAGAGGACAGCATGGACTTCGAGATCTATACCATTTATTAAAGTTTATGTTAATCACTGGGAGTCTCTATAGTTATTGGGTTCGGTGATGGCGGGGTTAGGGGACTTGGACCCTTCCAGATTAGCGCCAAGCGCACTTAACGGAACCGGCCGCCCTTCGCGTCCCACAGTCGCGTCGCGTCGCGTTGACAGCCATTTATCGCCTATCGCGACTTCGAACACCAGCCATATATTGTCTATATCTCTTCCACCAATTCACCAATTCCAAGGTATCGAAATTCGTTCAACACAATATAACACGAAAATTATTACATACCTTACCGATGAAGAGATAAACGTTAATTAACTATTTGATTTCCCACACATCCTCGAAATCATAGCCTGCAATGGCTGCTCCGGTCGCCATGATGGATGTTGCTCCCGAGACGTCTTCACCAATCCATTCGAAGGCGTCCTTGCCACCGTCCGACCCGGCCACTGAAGCACAATCAAGCGACGATGACTCTGAAGGAGGAGTCATGGTTAAGCCTCGTGCCCGTGGACGACTTGCAGCAAGAATGCTCGACTCAATGGACGTCGAAGAGCAAGAAGTCGCGGCAATGAGCGATAGCTCTGAGAAGGAGAGGGATATGGAAGAGGCTAAGGCACAAAGGAGGAGGAGATTTCTGGGTATAACATCATCAGGTGAAGATGATGCAGCGGCCGAGTCGGAGGCAGAGAACGACGATAATTCAAGTGACGCGGGTGACCAGGGCATGACCGCGAGGGAGAGGATGCTTAAGTCTCTGATGACCGAGAAGAAGCCTGTACAGGAGGAGCAAACCCCAATCCAGGAAGATGCAAGTGATGACGAAGATATTATCGCTCCATCCCGGTCGAATCAGCGGATACGACAGAAAGCTTCTCCCAGGCCGAGCCCTGCCAGGTCGCCAGAATCTCGTCGCGGCGGCCTCTTCGTATCGCCATCACCAAGTCCCAACAAGTCTAGAAGCCAACCACAAGCGGATTCCGACTCAGAGGACTTGCCTGCAGACATAACTTCGACCGATCGCTTCAAAGAGCTTCTTGAGAGGAAACGACAGGAACGCATCGAAAAAGAAGCCGCCGATTTGGCACGAAGGAAGGCTGCCGCAGCAGAACGGGCATTACTCGAGGACGACGACTTGGTAGGCAGCGACGACGATGGAGGACGTCGATTGACACAGCAAGTTCGACCAACAAGGAAAGCCAGCAAGAAAGCCGTGGAAGAGATACATCGGGAGTCGCAACGCATGGCCCGTAACATGCAATTGGCTCACCAAGCAAAGACAAAGAAGAAGATCACTAAGTCGAGTCTTTTTGCGAGGTTTAACTACAAGCCAGAGGGGTTTGCGGAGGAACCGGCAACATCTAGCTCACCACAGCGAACTGAAGACGAGAGACATGAAACGCCGCCTACTTCTCCGCTATCTCCAAGCGTTACGGCTCATAAGTCTGCCCTATCAGCGGTCTCGTTGCCTCAAGATTTGGTATCTGAGGATGAGGAGGCTGAACTTCCGTCAATGGAGGATCTAATCTCATCACATGTCGCATCTTCACCCTCAACCCGCACACTCAACAAGGGAAAAGGCAAGGCCGTATCACCAACCCCAACCATATCAGCCCAGGACGCCACACAGCCGAAAGCACCAAAGTTCTCCGTCAACTCCGTCAATGTAAACTTTGGCGGTGACTCTGGCTCCGACGACGACCTTGAAATCATTCCATCGAAACCTCAACTTGATATGAAGTACAGGTCCAAGAAAGACCTGGATTCCATTTTTGATCGCGGCCCAGTTCACAAGGCACGGGAGTCCAATGGTCTCCATGCGCTTAGGATGCTGGCACATATTTCTTCGCCACCAAAGAATTTGAACAAGAAGAATGTGAAGCCATCCATCAGCAACTCCGCATTGCAAACATCTTTGCAGCTGCGTGCTCGCCAGCAAGCAACTCGCGAAAGAGAGGAGCGGCTCAAAGAACTCCGTGATAGGGGTATCACTGTTCAAACGGCGGAAGAGAGAGCGCAAGAACTTGAGGATGTCGAGGATATGATTACAAAGGCTCGCAGGGAAGGAGAGGAAATTGCAAAGGGTGAAAAGGCTGCCGCGAAGAAGCACAAGCTAGACAACGGCGAAATCGACCCACTCGACATGGACGATAGTGATGATGAGGAATGGCAAGAAGAGGCGGAGACACACTCCCAACAGCTATCTCCATCTGGCTCAGAGGATGAGGCTGATGACGAGGAAGAGGTTAGTGGTTCGGAAGACGAGGAGATGGAGGAAGCGGCTGAGCCGAATGCCCTGGTTGATGACGAGGCATCCGAAAGCGAGGACCAGGAAGAAGAGGAAGGCGGCGATGACGCAGGAGATCTCATCAATGACGAGGACGAAGAAGACGCACCGAACGCAGTTGCTCGTAGGAGGACTAAAAACACAAACGTTATCTCAGACGACGAGGACGATGTATCAGTTCCGCAATCGCCTGCACTGGCACCAGTCAACACACCCGGGCCGAAAGCAACAGCTACAACATCTCCTGCAGCTCCTATGTCTGTTCTCCGTTCAGCGACAAAGACATTCATTCCTGGTATAACCGTGGCTGGCCCAGCCGGACTTGGTTTGACACAAATCTTCGCTGGCACAATGGACACTCAGCCAGATTTCGATGCTACCCCTATGGAATCACCTTCTCAACGCTTGGACAGTCAGCAGGACTCACTCGCCTTCCTGCGCAACCTACCTCCCCCAGAGTTCCCTGGCTTTACTCCGACTATGGACGATGATTCCCAAGGCATTGTCAAGAGCAGCCAAGTGCAAATTGACAACGTCGCTGCGACGCAGGCGACTCAAGCTGAGACCCAGGGAATCCAACTCAACTTCTCTCAGTCACAAATTGATGGGCTTGATAGCTTGGTTCAGCAAACCCCAAGCAAGCACTCCGAATTTCCAGAGCCAACGCAAGACGAGGGGTTCAAGTTCATGTCGCCAATCATGGGCCGTTATACGGAACCTCCCCAATCTACCGTCGATACGGTTATGATTGAAGGCACACCAGCACCAGCCCAAACCGAAGACATTGTTATGGAGTCGCCCGTCATGAAGAGAAAGGGCAAGCTTCAGCGCAGAGTCCAAGCTCCAGTTCTGTCAGACGACGAAGAAGTGGAACCAGCGGAAGATTTCGAGATCACCAACATCTTCGACAGCATGCGTAAAGCCTCTAAGAAACCGAAGGCGCCTGCCGCCCCAGACTTTGACAAGAAGAAGTCGGCGGCCAAAGAGATGGTCGAGGATCAAGCTTCGGAATCTGAAGACGAGTATGCTGGCATTGGCGGCGCGTCTGACGATGACTCGGAGGGAGAAGACGAGACCGTGCAGGCCATGATTGACGACGAGCAGCGTGAAAACTTCGATGAGAGGCAGCTGGCCGCTTTCTACGCAGACCGCGAGCGAGCCGCAGATGAGCAACAGGTCAACAAGCTCTTCAAGGACATCACATCTGGCATGTTAAGAAAGAAGCGAGGCGCCGACTACGATCTTAGCGACTCCGATGACGACGGAGAAGCGAGACGCCGCATGAAGCGCCGCGAGTTTGCGAAGATGCGCAAGGCTCTGCTTGCAGACGAACAGATTGGCAAGATCGCAGAGAACCCCAAGCGCGCCGCCTTCCTCCGAGCGATTGAGGATCGGAATGACGAGGACCAAGACATGATTTTCCTCGACGACGAGATCGTCGATGCCGAGAACGCTGCTTCTTCCCAGCCCGTCGCCAACGACGAGGACAGCCAGGACGCAACGGTCGTGCCCAACAGCCAACCCGAGACCGCCACCGCCGCCCTCAAGCGCAAGGCTACAACGGAGTCCCAAGCACGTCTGCCACCCAACCTCCGCCGCACCAAGGCCCTCGCCGCCAAGCGTCCAACTAGTCTCTCGGAGATCCGCGCTTCGGTCTCGAGCCTCATCGACGACCCGAATGCGATTAACGCCCCCGCTGATGACAGTGACTCGGACGTCGAGATTGAAGGTTCAGAGTCCGCTGATGGCGGCAAGGGCAAGGAAAACCACGATCCGTTTGCTCGTCGCCACTCCGGATCTGCGGTCGTGGATCGCATGTCGCTCAAGCGCCAGGCGAGCACCGAGATGTCGTCTTCTACGCGCCTGGCGTTTGCGTCGACCTCTGCTACGTCGGGCTTTAAGGTACCGACGCTACTAAGGCGCGCGACGACAAACAGCTCGGCTGCGTCGTCGACGGGGAGTGTTGGTGGGGGACCAATGAATGATAGTAAGGCGGCGCCGAAGAAGGGGAAGGGGGTTGCGTTTTTTACGCGGGAGGAGGAGAGGACGAAGGATATTAGGGAGGGAGAGAGGAAGAGGCAGGAGAGGTTGTTGAAGGGGGTTGAGGGAAGGAGGAAGGCTATTGGGGGGTTGTTTGGACGTGGGAGTTTTGCTTGATTAGGGGGTACGGTGGTAATATATAAGGGGGGTTGGAG
>JPJW01000395.1:0-30109 GCA_000750755.1 Pseudogymnoascus sp. VKM F-4513 (FW-928)
ATATATAAGGGGGGTTGGAGTATGGATGGTTATAATGTTTGATGGGTGGCGTACGGTTACTGGGCTCGGTATTGGTGTTTGTTGGACTAGGTGTTTACTTTAGAATATTCGAGGATTCATAAATCGAGAACCTGTTGGCAAGAAATTTCTGAGTGCATTGTGACCAGCCCACTGCCCCCATACTATCTGACCAAAAATATCGGTTGGTGATGCTCGTGCACCCCTATTATGGTGTATCTATATGCCACCCATGCCGCCCAGTCCTCTATCCTGACTCTGCACGCCCGACAAATGGGCCTGGCTCCCTTTGAACAAGCTCTGCCAGATGAAAGCCTCGCTTAATAACAACTCGATATCTTTCTCCGTCCACTCTTTCGTGGGGAGACTTTGTAGGAACATCATTATCTCCTGGAAGTCCATGTGCAGGAGACGATCGGACCATTTTACTAGAAATGCGGCGCAGACGTAGAGGTGGAACGAGGAGAAGCCTTGGTCCTCCGCCTGTGTGGGGTGTGAGTGGGAGTTGAAGTGACAGGGGAAAGAGGCTTACCATATATGTATCCCACATCCTAATCGTATT
Organism: Pseudogymnoascus sp. VKM F-4513 (FW-928); assembly: GCA_000750755.1. Lineage (NCBI taxonomy): Eukaryota > Fungi > Ascomycota > Leotiomycetes > Thelebolales > Thelebolaceae > Pseudogymnoascus > Pseudogymnoascus sp. VKM F-4513 (FW-928). The sequence goes on from JPJW01000395.1 coordinate 581, forward strand.
CTGCACGCTTATCTCTCTCATTAACAGACAATTCATCCATCTGAAGCTGAACTGGATAAACTCCACACCCTCATTTTCGAGGTGCTTCGCCAGATTACTGTCTATCCTCGCCGTTAGATCACGTAGTCCTGCTACTTGCCGCTGAATACCCGGTTGGGCAAATATGTAGTTGTCCTGTATTCCGTCCAGCAATTTCGTTAGGCACCAGAACGAGTCAGCTTCTACCGCGTCTAAAACGGCTTTGGGTAGCTGCCCAGGGTCCATTCCGCTGTCGATATTCCAGTCCATCACATAGCTCCCTAGAAAGACCTGCCAGAATGGTGTCACGAGATCATTGATCCCCTGCACGTAGCCACTCGCGGGGTGCCGCACTGCCCACAGGTACAATATCCGTTCTAACGACCGCTGTGTAGCTTCATAACCATACAGCTCTAAATGCGGGTTTGTGCGTGGCACATCGATGCTGATTTGATGCCATACCGCCTCGTCCAAGCCACGAGCCTTTCCAGGGGCGGCTGGTGTACCTCCGCCCCTTTCGAATGCCTGACGTACGCCGTCTAGGTATTCCTTGCGCTTCCGTTCTAATGTGCTCACTCGCCGTTCGCTGCTTGTAGGGAGGTACCCGAGCAGTAATTGCCAGGTCATCGCACGGACCTCTTGGGGTATTCCGTTCCATGACGCCGAACGTAGCTCCTGAAGAGGTATCGAGGTCGCTTGTAATATCTTCTTGAACTTGTTTATCCTATTTATGCGGTGACTGTGTACGTCCACCTCTTTCTGTGTGGCGCCGTCGGGCACCGGTGGGTGGTGAATAAGATGTAAAGAGTTCGCTGGGTCCCTCAAGATCTCTTTGTATTGTGGTCTAAGGATTTTCCCCTCGCTCTTCTTCGTAGTTGGATATGACGGTGCTGGGCGTTCGATGGCTATGTCTGCGCTGTTCGAGTATCGTCGTGCCCCTAATGACTGCCCCATGTCTGTCCTCCACGGACTGAGCGCAGCAGGCTCGTCAGGTTCACCGGGCGGCTTTTTAGGCTTTCTCCTCGTACTCGACACGCTTGGAAGGCCAAAGTCGTCGTCCCCGTCATTATTATCATAGCCATATTCATCATCGTCATCTTCCTCATTCGCACCCCAGTCGTTATTGTTGTTGGGCGTGAAGCCCGAGTAGTTTCGCCGCTGCGGGGATGTGATTCCAAGGGATGATTTCGGTAACTGTGCTGCGTGTCTGCCGTCTGATTTGTTCGAGGAGTGAGGCGGTGTCCTTGGACGTGAGGAGCTTGAACCTAATGACCTTGTAAAGTATCAGCAAGAGGGCACACTGGACAATGGCGGTGTACATACATAGAGTCGACTTTGCTGAGCATATCAGCATGAGAATAGGAAGCTCCTACGACCATATTCGGGTCTCGCTCCCCTTTCTTCTCTGATGATGGGCGCTTCTTCTCATTGCTTCGAGTCCTCCAAAAAGGTGACGTTGAGCTGGTAACTGTTAGCTAGCTTGAATTGGAATATTATATTCGCCGTCCACAAATCCTCTGAATGGGACAAGGAGTAACATACTCAGATCTCTCTATAGAACAAGGAAAATGTTAGCGATATCCCTGGAGTTCTGTACCTGGCGCCGAAGCTCATTGCTCCATGGAGGGGCGGGGGAAGCACATACCAACTTGGACCATTTCCTGAGGAACATGAATTAGCACTTCTGGTGAATTTAAAGGGTGGTAACTGTACTAACCTGCTGCGGAACTTTCTTACCGCTGCCCAGATTTGAAAACATCTTCTCTGGAGCCTTTAGGGAGGCTGTTTATTTCTCGGCCTCTTTGAGCATCTTCGTTATCCATCAATCCCCAAGGCTGGCTGTCCCATCGGAGCTTCACAAGGGGATGGCCGCGCTAAACATACATCGGGACTAGCGCATCCACGAGAAAAGCAGCCTTGGCCTCTCGACTTCGAGTTGTTGTCAAGTTGCAAAGTCAGCCCGACGACCATCATTCACCTTCACTTTTGTACAATTCTATACTATTCACCCATCTATACTATTCCAAGTCTAGCATTAATTGCTTTGGACGAGAATATAGTCACGGAACAAGGGGCAGACCACAAACTGCCTCCACTAACCTCTGTCGCGAAGTAACCTAGGAAAGCAAATATGGCCGACCAGGACGACTTCGAGGATGATCTCTTCGCTGATCTGTAAGTAAATATTCCAAGATACAACTGTATCTCTACCTGTTGCGATCCTGCCACGATTTATTCGCGCTTTCGCGCCTGTTACCGACGTAGCTGACAAAACCCTCCAGGTACGAGGACGACGCAGCGAAGCCAGCACCAGCTGCCCCAGAAGCCAGACCCGCACCAGCTGTGGTTAACGGTTCCAGCGCGGTGAAGACCGAAGAAGCTGCGGCAGTGCCAGAGCCCGATGCCACGGAAGGCCAGGAGCTCAGTGAGCAGCCTGAGCAAGATGACGATGAGATTGACTTCAATCTGGGGGGAAACGGAAATGAATATAGCGCACCAGCTCATCAAGAGCGCGATGCCCATGGGCCAGGAATAAAAGAGGACGGGTAAGATATAGTTTATTTCTTTACACATTATGACCTAGCCATTGCGACAGAGTATGAGAGCTGTAGCATTGCCTGCTCTCTGAACAGAGAAGTTTTGCCATGTTTCCATGGAGGGCTTCTTTTTTCACGAGGCAATGATTTGAGGCGCGTTTGGGAGTTGCAGGAGGCGAAGCATGAGAGATCGAACAGAGCATAGAGAAAAAGATATCGCTGTCGTGGCTGGAAATAAAGCACTTCCGGGAGGAGAACATTGGCTCGGATTGTGGAGTTTCAGAAGCGTATCTCAAATCTCGCGGTTTACCTGGGATGACACTTTCACCAACTTGATGCTGAAAATCTACATGGGATGGCAAAATGATGGTATCACCATGGAGTCGACACCCGAGCGTCATGGTCTGGCATACTACTATTCCATAGCCTATTGTCGAGATAATCTCCATAGAGCATCAGACAGAAGCTAGATATGCTCATAGGCTTAGCACAAACGAAAGGCGTATAGCGCTCTACGCCAAGTACCTAGCATCACGATAGCAAAAAACAAGATACGATATTATCTCACGGATCTGTCACACTCTTGCATGACCCAGGAGTTCGTGTATGAGAGATCTGATATTCTTTGCTTTGGGCATCTCCAATACAGACATTTGAGCCCGCTCTACGCTACATCCTGAGAAGACTTCATCTATTCCACGGTCAAAAGCCATGTCATGAAAGCTGGGAACATTACTGTATTGGGAAGGAACGACACACCATACGCTTTATATGGTGCCCACTCTCCAAAGTACTGTAGCCAGGCAAGGAATAGCTCTGGAACGAACCAGAGGAGAACGCAGAAAGATCTTGACTTCGATTTCGCTACGGCATATTATTTTTTGATGGAGTGTACTTGCTGGTATGGTTTTGTGGCTAACGTATGCTGCTTTCATAGGAAAATGTTCATTGGTGGGTTGAACTGGGAAACAACGGACCGTGAGTGTAACTGCCCAAGTCGCAGCGGCTACAGTACTAATTATGACATAGAATCATTGAAGGACTACTTTTCACAGTTTGGTGAGGTGATGGAGTGCACAGTTATGCGCGATGGCGCATCTGGCCGCTCCAGGGGATTCGGATTTCTCACATTCAAAGACGCCCGAACAGTCAACGTTGTGATGGTCAAGGAACATTACCTGGATGGGAAGATTGTAAGAAAGCCCACTTCGGAAACACTCCGTTTTTACCGAATTGTCAGGAGCTTCATCTAACCTGTCAATAGATTGACCCCAAACGCGCCATTCCACGCGATGAACAAGAGCGTACATCCAAGATCTTTGTAGGTGGTGTGTCGCAAGAAGCCAGCGAGCAAGACTTCAAGGAGTACTTCATGCAATTCGGCCGCGTCGTCGACGCCACGCTCATGATGGACAAAGACACCGGTCGGCCCCGCGGGTTTGGTTTCGTGACCTTTGACTCCGAGGCTGCTGTTGATGCTTGCATCAACATTCCCCTTGAGATCCTGGGCAAGCCAATTGAAGTCAAGAAAGCGCAGCCACGTGGAAATGTCCGAGAGGAGGAGGATAACCGTGGGGGCGGTGGCGGCGGCCGCAACCGATTCCGAAAGCCAGAGGAACAACATGATAACTATGGTAGCCAGCCTCAAGCCCAAAACAACCAGATGGCGCCAGGTGGCATGACGCCACAAGTCATGGCTCAATACTGGCAGCGCATGCAACAATACATGGCGATGATGCAGCAGCAAATGGCTATGGGTGCTGGGCGAGGCGCTGCTATGAATCCTGCTATGATGAACCCGATGATGATGCAACAGATGCAAGCTGCCGCGGCTCAGCAGCAGGGCGCTGGCGGTCGCAGCCAAAGTCCTCAAGCTGGACAAAACCCGGCCATGGGAATGAACCCTGCTATGATGAATCCAATGATGATGCAGCAGATGCAGCAGGCAATGCAGGCCCAACAGATGCAAGGGATGGGAGGTGGTATGGGTGGCGGGAACGCATACGAACAACAGGCCCTCGAGCAGCAAAAGTATGAGCAGCAGGGTCACCGTGGGAGACAAACCTCGCAAACCCCTGGAGGCCAACACTACAATGCTGGAAACAACTACGGTGGGCAGAACCAACCCACCAGCTGGGAGGGCATGTATGACGATGTCCCTCAACCGGTCCCTGCTGGAGGTGCCGGTGGGTACAATAAGGCCCAAGGACGGGGAGGTAGTGGCACGCCGAGTGGGCCACAACCTGCTCCTCCAGCCGGAGCGCCGACTGGCCCAAAGAATGCTGGAAAGCCAGGAGCAAATTATCGCGGTGGCGGACGTGGTGGCGGCAGAGGTGGATATCACCCGTACTCGAGATGAGATGGCTGATGCGGTTCCCATCTGTCATATACTATACGGCCTGGGATTTACCACTGCGATTGGAAATTTCCAGCTATTCACCACCAAAGTATTGCCTATTCTATACTATGGCTTTCTATTTTGCTTTGGGTCATTCACTGTAAAGGGGTTTCCTTCTCATGGGAATCAAAGGAAGTTAGGATTATCCGGGTGGCGTCAATAGGCTGGCTTCTGCAGGATGCAGACTGTAATATAATCAACGCGAATGAAACGAATCATTGAAATGATCATTAAAACATTACTCTTGCGTTAGATTGATACAAATGTGAATAGTCTTATATGTGGAGCGAACACTCATGTTCCTCCGTGAGTATGAAGTGTACGGGCACGTGATATCAAAACATCAAATAATGAGCTAGCCGTATTAAGGCTAGCGCCGTCCCCGCAGAAAACGGGCAACTGATAATCCAAATATTTTTTGTTAGAAGCTTGTTCGATGCTCGTACCTTTGCGCCGACTACATATTCAAGCTGGGGCGACTCTCAACCAACTTGCAAAATGGCAGCCCCGATAACGAAGCTCCAGCAGGTGAAACTGCCCAGCGGTCCTTCGCCAATTACGCCAGAACAACAATATTGGAAGTCATTCCGGTCGCAGCAAATCATCCCGTCGCCGACTTCATATCCTGTCACTTCCATTTCTTTCCCCCCTCCTCCAAGCAACCCGCTGCTTCCCTCGAACAATGACTACTTCACCGTCACGACTGGCACGCGCGTGCAGATTTACTCGATACGGACCCGGAAACTCATCAAGACCATAACTCGCTTTTCGGATATCGCTCACAGTGGTGAGATCCGCCGCGATGGCCGCGTTATGGTTGCTGGTGACGACAGCGGAAAGATCCAGGTCTTCGATGTCAACTCGCGCGCCATTCTCAAGACCTGGGAAGAGCACAAGCAGCCCGTGTGGACGACCAAGTTCTCGCCCACTGAGCTTACCACCCTCATGTCCGCCTCCGACGATCGTACAGTACGACTCTGGGATCTGCCCAGCGGACAGAGCACCACAAAGTTTATAGGCCATGGCGATTACGTTAGATCGGCAGCGTTCATGCCGGGTATGCTGAGCAATATGCTTGCCTCTGGTTCTTACGATTCGACTGTCCGTGTTTGGGATCCACGTACTCCTACTCGCGCAGCGATGACATTCAAGCACGCCGCACCTGTGGAAGCCGTTCTCCCAATGCCTTCTGGAACGACACTTATCGCCTCTTCCGAAGCACAAATATCAGTTCTCGACCTCGTGGCCGGAAAACCGCTGCACATCATCAAGAACCACCAAAAGACTGTTACGGCACTATGCCTGGCGTCCAACGGCACGCGCCTTGTTTCTGGTGCCCTCGATGGACATCTTAAGGTCTTCGAGACCACATCCTGGAACTCGGTTGCGGGGTCAAAATACAGCTCTCCCATCCTGTCCGTGGCCGTCGTCCCCTCCCCAGACCACCAGGACAAGCATCTCGCCGTCGGTCTCCAATCCGGCGTCCTCTCCATCCGCACCCGCCTCTCCGGCGCTCAAAAGGTCAAGGAGCGCGAGCGTGAGAAGGAAATGGCCGCGCTCATCGCGGGCAATGTTGAGGAGTACGACAAGAAGAACAAGAAGAGGTCTCGTGGCGTCGAGAACAAACTCCGCGGCATGAAGTTCCTAGGCGAGGGCGCAGACGTCGTTATCGAGGGGAACGAGAAGCGGAAGAAGGGCGAAAGCCAGTGGGAGAAGAGCCTGCGCAATGGCCGCTACGGTGCGGCCCTGGATATGGTGTTAGGGAGCAACCTTCCACCTGTGGTTGTGCTTTCCGTTCTCACAGCGCTAAAGCACCGGTCGGCGATGCGCGAGGCGTTCAGTGGCCGTGATGAGACGACCGTGATGCCGATTCTGCGGTGGGTCGCGAAGTACATTATCGATCCGCGGTATGTGAACACGTGCGTGGATGCCGCTCTCTTGCTTCTGGATCTGTATAGCGAGCATGTGGGTGCGAGCGAGGAGCTGGAGAAAGCTGTTAAGTGGCTGCATCGCCGGGTTAGAGCCGAGGTGGAGAGAGCACAGCAGGCTTGCCAGACTGAGGGCATGTTGGGGATGCTGATGGCAGGACGTGCTGTGGCGGCTTGAGGCAGGGGCCGGGTGATGATATTGCATGGAAGGTTTGATAGCGTGGAGTTCGGTCTTTGCATATGAACGGGTTGGGTAAAAATGTATATCGTGGTCTGGCGTTGGCGATGCGGATTATTTTAATCTGTAGTCTAGATACTGGAAGGTTGATGTGGATACTTCATAACATACAATATATATACCTTCGTCCAACATTCTACACACATGTCATGAGGCAGAACTGAACCGTCTGAAAGTCGAAGGGGGGTGCAACTGCAGAGGCTACTCGCGTTACAGGTGAGAAGGCGAAACAGGAGGCCGAAAAAACACTCATGATCTAATACTGACTGCAGATCCATTTTCTGTCGGAATAGCATCGGTAGCAACAAAGACTAGAAGAGGTGGCGGGGTTTCTACTGACAATGAAATATACCGACGATAGAAGGAATAATAGTAACGGCAATGTTATCGCTGACAAAGTAGGACGGTGACAAGAATCACGGGGAAATCGAGCTTGGATATGGCAACCACCGAGCTTCGTCATACATGCAAGGTTGAACTCGGAACAGGGCGGGAACACTGTATGTGAGTCTTGTGCCCTTGGTTCTGATGTATGTAGAACAACCAACCGACAAGAGAGGTCGTTTTGTATAGGGCCCACGTCCAAAGCGACGAATATGTTCACTTATTCCATTTTATGTATCTATTTAGATATATGCATACAGATACCACTTCCAGCCCCTCATTTACTCTACCGTCCCTTAGGCATCTTCTTCTCCTCCAACTCCTCAATATCCTTCTTCTTATGAAAGTGCGGAGCAGCCTCCGTGAGCCACTCCGCCTTAATAGGCAGACAACTCCTCATATACTCCTTCGTCGTCTGCACCAACTCATAATAGACCACCATCTTAATCGGCGGATTCGAATCCATCAGCACACTGCTGGGATGCACATACACCGTATTATTGTTCTTCACAGTCCTGTAGCTATCACCTCCACGCTGCAGCCTCGCCGCGTTGGGGAAGAAGCCCGCAGTGATAGCTTTGGAGATCGGAACTAGATCCGCTGCGCCTACACTGCTGATGGTCACTTCGACACGTTCGCAGAGCTTAGCAAGCTGATCGCGGACATCACGAGCACGCGTGAGCGAGCGCTGCTGCAAGAAGTTCTCTTTACTCCAGATAGGGCTGAAGTCGCTGTCGACCCACTGGTTCCAGATATTCAGATAAGTGAGGTGGTCACCGCCTTCCTTGACGGTAAAGCGTGCGCGCGCGCTGTCGGCGTGGATTTTCTTGTCTTTGGGGCGGAAGAAGAGGGCCGAGGCTTCGGAGAGCATGGATACGATGCTGAGAATCTCTTCGACGCAGCCGAGTTTGTCGGCGGCGAGGATGGATTTGGCCAGCATCGGGTCCGTGGGGAACTCGGCCATCTGGCGGCCAATCTTGGTGAGCTCGCCTTTGTGGTTAAGGGCCTGTAAGGCGAAGAGCTGGTTCAATGCGCCGATTAGAGTTTCGGTGGGTGGCGGGTCCATAAATTCGAAGTCGAGAAGTGCGTGGATGCCAAGAGACTTTAGGAGCAAGACGATATCATTGAGATTCGTGCGCTGGATCTCGGGAGTGGTTGATTCATCCATCTCGTTCATAAATGCCCACTTCGTATACAGTCTGAAGCACTTTCCAGGGCCGACACGACCGGCTCTGCCGCTGCGCTGGTTGGCGGAGGCGCGGGAACAGGGCACTGCTACAAGTTTTGACATGCCAGTGACGGGATTGTAGATGTTCTCCTTCACGAAACCGGGATCGATAACGTACACAATGCCATCGATGGTCAAACTCGTCTCAGCGATGTTGGTGGCCAGCACCACCTTTCGAGCACCGTCAGGTGTTGGCTCAAAAATCTTACTCTGTAACTCGGAAGGTAAGTTGGCGTAAATGGGACATATGACAAGCTCTGGCACTCTGCTGCCGAGTTTTCGAGAAATCTCCGTGATATTCAGTTCCGCAGCTTCAATCTCATCCTGACCTGTTAAGAAGACCAGAATATCCCCCTTTCCTTGAGTGGTGTGAATCTGAAAGACAGTGGTGATTGCTGCTGCCAAATAATTTGCTTCCGGCTGCGGTGTGTAATGGATATCGACAGGGTATCGGCGACCAGGAATGTTGAAAATGGGAGCGTCGTCAAAGTAGTCGGCGAATTTCTTTGCGTTCATAGTTGCGGAAGAAATGAGGAGCTTCAGGTCCGGTCTCTCCCGAGCCAAATCTTTAACCAGCGCCAACAGGATGTCCGTGTGAACAGTCCGTTCGTGAGCTTCATCGATCATGATGGCAGCGTAGCCGCCAAGATCCGGCTCTGTCATGAACTCTCGCAGCAACATACCGTCAGTCATGTACTTCAAGACAGTCTTGTCGCTCGTCGAATCCTCGAATCTGATCGAATAACCAACTTCGTTGCCGACCTTGACACCCATCTCATCAGCTACACGAGCCGCAACACTCATCGCTGCAACACGACGAGGCTGCGTGCATCCGACCTTGAGGCCTCCTTTCGTATATCCTGCTTCGTGCAGGTACTGGGGCAGCTGCGTAGTCTTTCCACTACCAGTTTCACCGACAATGACTAGGATCTGATGCGTTTCCAAGGCTGCGAGGAACTCGTCCCTGTATACATAGATAGGAAGACTTTTTCGGGTCTCCTCCATGCTCAGGGCTCTCTTCTCCGCAGCCTTGAGCTGCTCGGCCATGAATCTCTCTTCCTTTGACATTCCTTTGCCTTCACCTGGCATTCTTTGATCCATAACCCATTTAATGCCCTGCTCCTCATCCAAGACGTAATCATATTCGCCCTGGTCCGTCCACTCTCTGCTTTGGACCTGAGCTTTGGCTTTGACTGCTTGCTCTCTTTCCCACTCCTCGTGCTCAGTAACAAACTTTTCTTGGCCGTATTCGTCACGATCAACATAACGCTTGTACATAGCCTCTTCCTTCTTCTTTCTGTCGATCTTCCCTTTCTCTGTGATGTAGTCTTCTGGCATGGCATAACCATCCAAATGGTCGTCGATACGTAACCGCTCTTCCGCGATCCGTAACACTTCCCTATTCTTCGCAAACTCTGCCTTCTCCTGCTCGGACAACCTGACGCCGCTCCTCAGCTCCTCCGTCTCCTCAGAGACTTGCTTTCTTAACAACGCCAATCGTTCAGCCTCCCTCTTCTTCAAATATTCTTGTCGTGACCTCTCCCTCAGATCTGGCAAGGCAGCACTTCTCGCTGCTGCATCCTCAGCCAGCAGCCGCCGTTGCGCCAATATCTTCCCATCCTTGGTGGAAGACCTGTCCTCAACAAGCTTTCTCGTTTTGTCGTCATCCTTTTCCCTCAAGCGCTTCGCAAAGGCCTCCCTCTCCTCGATATCCTTTTGCCTCTCACGCTCTTCCTTAGCACCTTCAGACAGATCCTCGTCGTCAACGTGGTCCGTCTTCAATCGTTTCGGCGCCGACTCCTGGAATTCTTGTTCCTCCGCAGAGTCATATTCTTCATCACCCCAACGATCCTCATAGTTTTCATCCCCAGCAGGGCGTCGAATAGTTCTGGACTTGTGTTCAGACGCACGGGGTGACCGTGGCCGGCGGGGCGACTTGTCACGTCGTGGCGAGCGTTCGCGCTCTCGACTCCGGTCGCGGCGGTCCCTATCATGGCGCGAAGAGGATGATTTCTCGCCATCGCGTCGAGAACGCTTCTCCTTCTTCTTCTCGACGACCTTGGCAGGGCCTAGATCTTCCTCCTCCATGGGGAGGAGGGCGTATTTCTTGGTACCCATCGTTTGGGATCTGCTGGTTTCGTCTCGAAACAAAGCTTGGGACACGGCAAAACTAAGAAGATTGCCTGCCCTGAAAGCTTCGAATGAAAGCTCTTAGTTGTCGCTGGTAATTGTAATTTTGCTCTTGCGACACCTTGGGAGGCTAACCAGCCTTGCGCGGCGCGACCCTTGCCAAGTTCAAAATTTAAGGTGTGTGTTTGCCATGTTTGCACTAGTTTCCTTTATCAATAATGGCGAAATAGCCACGTTGAGCATATCATAATCCCTTTGGAGCTTGTAAATATTTCACCCCACCGTCACTCCTTTTGCAACCCATGTTTTCATGATTGCAGGTTATTTGCTACTCTATCTTGTATCAAGCATTGTACGTTGAATTGATTGAGGGCGTCAAGGGAAATCCACAAATATGTGGGTGCGGGCAGCTTTGCTGTTTGTCTGCCTCTTGCAGCTTGTAGCTTGCGCCGAGGACTTTTATAAGGTGAGCGGAGCTATACAGTCGCTGACATCAATGGCAATGGAATTATTACAAGAGCTCGCTAATGTTAATAGCTTCTGGGGATTGACAAGCAAGCATCCTCGAGCGACATCAAACGCGCGTACCGATCTCTAAGCAAGAAATTCCACCCCGATAAGAACCCGTATGTTGCCTGCGCCTTCATTCACAGTTGTATTTTGCATTATGACCTGAGAGTCTAACATATGTCAGTGGCGATGAGACTGCGAAGCAAAAGTTCGTCGAAATCGCAGCCGCTTATGAAGCTTTATCCGACACCGAGACACGCCAAATCTACGATAAATACGGCCACGAAGGCCTGCAGCAACACGCACAGGGTGGCGGCCATCAACAGCACCATGATCCTTTTGACCTATTCTCGCGATTCTTTGGCGGCGGCGGTGGTGGCGGCTTCGGAGGCCACGGCGAGCGCCGAGGGCCTGATATGGAAGTGCGCATCGCGGTACCCTTGAGGGACTTCTACAACGGGAAGAAGACGGAGTTTCATCTCGAGAAGCAGCAGATCTGCGACGAATGTGATGGAACCGGCGCAAGTGATAAGCAACTGGATGTTTGCGGAGAGTGCCAGGGCCACGGTGTAGTCATCAGGAAACACATGCTCGCGCCAGGTATCTTCCAACAGATGCAGGTTCGCTGCGATCACTGCGGTGGCCAAGGAAAAATAATTAAGCACAAATGCTCGGTATGCGACGGTACGAGGGTTGTGCGCAAGGTTAATGAGTTCACGTTGGATATTGAGAAGGGTGCGCCGGTCGGGCATCGCATACGGTACGAGAACGACGCGGACGAGAGCCCCGACTGGGTTGCGGGCGACCTTATTGTCACATTGCACCAAAAGGATCCGGATCTGGATGTTGATAACGAGCTGAGGGTTGATGGAACGTTCTTCCGCCGTCGTGGTGATGATCTATACTGGAAAGAAACCCTCGGCCTAAGAGAAGCATGGATGGGAGGATGGACTCGAAACGTTACTCATCTCGACGGACACGTTGTCCAGCTCTCAAGACCACGAGGCAAGGTCGTACAGTCCGGTACAGTCGAGACCGTGGAGGACGAAGGGATGCCGATATGGGACGAGGACGGAGACAGCGTCTACCACAAAACCAAGTTCGGCAAGCTATTCATCGAGTATACCGTTGTGCTACCTGATCAGATGGAGAAGGGAATGGAGAAGGACTTCTGGGCGCTGTGGGAGAAGTGGAGGGCGAAGAAGGGTGTAGACTTGGGGAAGGACTCTGGACGGCCTGTGAAGCCGGCCGTGAAGGATGAGCTGTGAGCAAAGAGCCAGCGATGGCAGATGTATAAAATACCAGTATAACCTATGGGAATATTAGAAGATGAACCCTTTGATCCCGAGGATCATGCTTATATCACGTTCAGTAGCCTCGGTAGCATGAGATATATTTTGTAGTATTTGTAGTATTTCTTCGTGATAAAGCAGGGTCCATTCCCGTGACTTTTGTGAGTTTCAAGCCTTTTTGAGCCTCAATACCCAGATCCCAACCGGGCAAGGTTAAAGCCGCCTTATGGATGCAGATGATGTACATCCATCTAAAGTGGCGAACCAGGAGCGGCAGCTAATCAAGCTGACATGAGCAGGATCCCTGATCGCCAATTCGCTAAACTGCCGCTCACCGATGCTTAGTAAGCGGTCGACGATTCATTGCCTACCATGAGGCGTGTCAGTAACACTTCCTTCCATAGGCCATATTGTGAAGCATTCGCTATTTCCTCGAGTCTGTATAGTCTGTATAGTTCATGCGACTATGTACACGTTCTTGGACTGAGTGCGAAGACTGGGTGGATATAACACGAGAATCGTCCGTTTGATCAGCTGCGACTTTTTTACAGACGTCACCCGGCAGGCCCGGATTATCAGAAAGGCAAGGGACGTTCAGACACAACCACAACGCATAGGCGCTGGTTTTGCGATCCTCCTCTCTGGATACCCTTTGTATTATAGCCCGCATAATACAGACCGCCACGAATTGCCTCGCGACAGCTGGCTATACATAAGTACGGGCCCCATACGATTTGGGCGCCACCGAGAACGGCGTCACTACTCGGACGATTTTGGTTGAACCAGAACTTTACAAACAAGAAATACCATTCCGCCGTTATAGACGCCGGGTCCTATGAGGCAAACGTCAGTCTAGATGTTATACCCCACACTGCGCATCCTTGCGCTTTCTGCCGCAGTCATCACATCTGCTCAAGCGCTAGAGCAAGATTCTGACACCCCGATCCACCCAGAATGGCTGGACAGTAATATGCCAAATGGGGCAGGCGGCGATGAAAATATTAAAAGGGAGATTCCAAGTTATGTCATGGAGTATGCACCCTTGGTGCATCTCGCCGAGGACGAAATACACTGGCCCAGTCTGATGGATGAGCATTTACTCCACACGAAACCATATGTGGATTTCACGCCTGTACCGAAGAATGAGCAGCATCCCACGTTATCGAATTTAGGGGACCTCAATAGGCACGAGAATGGCCTCCATCTCTATCTGCAGAGTCGGGATGATGTGCTGACAAGCCCGGCTTGGATGCTGAGCGCGCATAACATGCCCGTACCGCCACCCGCCTCTCCAGAGGGTAACGAGACCGATTCAACTGAGCCGAATGTCGAGGGCAAGAAGACTAAGAAGGAGAAGAAGATCAGCAAGATAGGTGGGCGAAGTCCCGCGCCGGTCGTTTTGACCGTGGTTGAGAAGGAAGACAACGTCGTTCTTGCATTCTGGTTCTACTTCTACAGCTACAACCTCGGCAACAGCGTCTTCGGGGTTGGCTTTGGCGACCATGTTGGTGATTGGGAGCATAGTGTTATGAAATTCCGCAACGGAGTCCCAGAGACGATGTTTATCAGCCAACATACGGGTGGGCGAACCTACACCTTCGGCGCCATGGAGAAGTATGGCAAGCGCGTAAGTTATCCACATATTACCCCTGAGATGGAATAAGGGAGACTGATACCTTACAGCCCGTAATTTACTCTGCCAAAGGCAGCCATGCCATGTATGCTACACCCGGCATCCAGGCATACATCCTCCCCTTCGCCATCCTCCACGACACAACATCCCACGGTCCGCTTTGGGACCCAGCCCTAAACGTTATGTCTTATCACTACACTTCCCCCGATGACCACTCCGACGTCGGCGCCAAATTCGTCCAAGAGCCCTCGGCAGAAGCCTCTGACTTCACGCCCGGCACGCTCACCCCAACTCTCGAGAACCCCAACGCACCGACCAGCTGGTTCTACTACGGCGGCTGCTGGGGTGACAAAGGGTACCCCTCCAGCGACCCACGTCAGTATCATGCCCCCATCATCGGCGAGCGGAAGTTTGTCGACGGCCCCTTCGGACCGCGCTTCAAATCTATTGGCCGCCCCGACGTGTGCATCCAAGGCATATGCGAGGTGAGCTCTACGATTGCGCCGCGATTGTGGCTGCTCGACTGGCTATATAACTGGGCCTGGGTATGTGGTGGGTTCCTGGCGATTGTGGTGGTTGGGATCGCAGGGTACATCATTGGGAGACACGTGAAGTGGGGCCATGCGATGTTGATACAGATTCGGAAGGGGAGGAAGAAGATGAAGGTTCTGGCGGACGTGGAGAGGAGTCCGTTGCTGAGCGAGGCGACAAGCGAGGCCGAGGATGGGACCGAGCCGAGCGTTGTTGCGTTGGATGTTGATGCGGGGAGGGCGGTGGCGTATGGGACTATTAACGCTACGGTGGTTGAGGACTCTGATAGAGTTAGATAGAGGGGATTGGTGGACTTGGAGTTGGGAAAGATTTGGGGTTTGGACTATTAGATGGATGATGGAGTTGGATAGAATTTTACTATGGTCGTGACGACGACAAATGGGATGGGTTGGGTAGCTTGGGATATAAGCTGGAGTTCTGTTGGCCTGAGAAGGGAGTGGAGTTTCACAGCTGGGTTTATATAGACATATACCCTCTAGACGAATTTGCCAATGATTTATTCTTCATCTTATGTTCTTACCGTTCCATTATGCTTAACATCCACTATGCTTTACATCCGACAAATTATGTTTCACATTGTAGTGGCTGCGGAGAAGGATAACATTGAAGTTCATAGCTTCATTTCCATTTGTTCGTTGTCTAATGGTATCCCATGTCCCATATTGTTCCTTGAACAAACATACCCCCCATCCATTGAAAGGGAGAGGGACCATTTAGTCAGACCCTGAACCATGTAATAGCAGTAGTGTCCATACGCCATCTCCGTAATATATACTAGTCAGACCCCGAACCTCGCCGCAGCAGCATCCAGACCGCGCTTCTCTGCTTTTGGGGTATCAAATGCACCAATCCCATCAATCGCTTTCGTCGCCATCGCTGTCACTGCTACCGCTGCTACCCGAGTCATCCGAATCCGACGAATCGTCGGAGCTGGATTCAGAAGAGCTGCTCGAGCTATCAGAATCCGAGTCCGAGTCCGACTTCTTGGATGGGCCCTCATCATCGCTGTCATCGTCTGAGGTGCCGCTGTCCGAGTCTGAGTCTGAGTCCGAGGACGACGAGCTGTCGCTCTCGTACACGGCTGTCCTCTGCTTCCTCTTCCTCACTGTCTTCTGTGGTTTCTGCGGCTCAAGGTTTGCCGGTACTGCCCTGGTCTCCTCCACTGGCTTCTTGTTGCTCACCACAGGCGCGTAATCGGTTGGGTCACCCGGTGTGCTCGCCAGCAGGTTCAGAACGTGCTCAGCTCTCATCCTCTTCGTCATCCGCTGCTTCATAGCTGCGTCTGGGTTGAGACCAAGTAGGATGCCTTCTTCCAAGCCCGTCCTCGATGAAATAGCTGTGGATGTCATGGTGGCAACGTACTCCTCCATCGCCGTCTCATACTCCTCCTGCTTCTTCGCCCGCTGATCGTCTGTCATCTTGTCGGTGAAGGCCTTTGCGCCCTCTTCCACGTCCTTGTCTCTTATTTCCAGTGCGCGATCTCTCAAGTGCACCCGCGCCACACCTTTCAGACCGGCAATGTATTCGTAGAGTGGCTGGTTGTATTCGGTGGGGATGAGGTCAGTGTCAAAGGCGTTCTTGAGGACTGAGATTTGGTTGATCTTGTTGAACTTCCAGTTTGCCTTGTCGCTGTGGAACTGGGTCAGGTAAGTGAGCGCCGGGTCGATGGGCTTCGACTTCACCACCTTGGACTTGGATTTTTTGGTCTTTGTCTTGTCGTCTGACTTGGTGGGCTTCACACGCTTGACTCGTCGCTCTGGTTCAGGTAGTGTGGTATCGACCTGCTCCTCGACAGTGGTTGGTGCGGGGGTCTGTAATGAGGGCTGGTCGTTCTTGCTGGCGAATGAAGGATCGATCTTCTTCTGCTCGGCAACCCAAGAGCTAAAGAGCTGCTTTATGCTGTCACCGTCCTCTGTTTTTGTCTCTGCTGTGAAAGCAACCGACTTGCGCCGGCCTAGCTTATCATCGGGCACAGATGTTGGGGTCGAAGTTATAGTAGACTCGGCATTTTTGAGCGACTTTTTGGACTTTTTAATAGGCGTAGATTCAACTTCATCAGATGCGCGCTTTCTCTTTGGCTGTTCCGCAGCCACGTATTCCGT
Source organism: Pseudogymnoascus sp. VKM F-4513 (FW-928) (assembly GCA_000750755.1). Lineage (NCBI taxonomy): Eukaryota > Fungi > Ascomycota > Leotiomycetes > Thelebolales > Thelebolaceae > Pseudogymnoascus > Pseudogymnoascus sp. VKM F-4513 (FW-928). The sequence goes on from JPJW01000395.1 coordinate 17,531, forward strand.
GGACGCTGCAGCAGCGACTGGTGAAGGTGCATCGCCCTCAGATTTGAGCTTAAGCCCCAGGCGTTTCCATGCGGGGACACGCGGGGATGAGGTTGAGGTGGACATTGCTGGTAGTATAATTATCGGTGTAGTATGCGCACAGAATTTTAATCATTCATAGCCCAGTCAGTGAGCCAATGTTGAGTTTTGAAAAAATATACGTCAAGGCATCTCAGATGAATTTCGTCCAACTTTTTTCGTTATCGGGCTGCAGCCTCGCTTCGCGCGGCCGCGAGCTTTGGCGCTAACAAGTCGTCAGTGCTTCCAGGCACCGCGTGTTGACGTCTCACCCCAGCTATCAACGTTGAATGCAACTCCTCATCCATCCACGACTGAATGCAAGCTTAACAAACTTGGGGAGCATATAACAACTACCAAGCTATTCACCTCAGATTAAGACGTCAAGATGTCTAGTATGTTGAGCCAACCCGGAGCTCCAACCTCCCTTGGATTGGCACGGCTGACCACTTCGATGAACAGACAGCGCCGCCTATGATAGGCACATCACCATCTTTTCCGACCAAGGACGACTGTATCAAGTCGGTAAGCTATGGGTCCCTATTGCCACCGGAAGGAGTCTTGCGAAAGCGACCATTATCGACCGAAAGAAGCTCCGTGGTGTCAGAGAACATGGCTAATCAGCGTCATCAAACAGAATATGCCTTCAAAGCTGTCACCGCAGCAAATATCATGTCGATCGGCATCAGAGGGAAGGACTGCGCTGTAGTATTATCACAAAAGAAAGTTCCCGTACGTTCACCTATCCCGATACTTCAAAATTCAGCTGACACAATGTGTACAGGACAAGCTCATCGATCCATCTTCCGTCTCCCATATCTTCAAGCTCTCCCCATCCGTTGGATGTGTCATGACCGGTTCGATCGCAGATTCGAGAGCGTGGGTGACGAGAGCCCGTGGTGAAGCTGCTGAGTTTAGATACAAGTATGGATACGAGATGCCGTGCGACGTTCTGGCCAAGAGGTTGGCGAACATCTCCCAGGTGTATACCCAGCGCGTAAGTTCCAAAATTTCCGAATGGCTGGTCCAGCATCGCACGCCGAGTACTTACAATTTGTAGGCCTATATGCGACCATATGGTGTTTCAACCACCCTCGTATCGCTCGACTTCGAAAATGGTCCTCAGCTCTACAAGTGCGACCCCGCTGGTTACTACACCGGTTACAAGGCCACGGCATCGGGCCCGAAGCAGCAGGAGGCTTTCAACCACTTGGAGAAGAAGCTCAAGAACAAGGATAGTGCAGAGGGTAACTGGGAGGAGGTTGTCGAGCTGGCTATTACCACCTTAAGCACTGTCCTCAGCGTGGACTTCAAGAAGGGAGAGTTGGAGATCGGCATTGCTGGCGGACCGCGTGCGGACGGAAAGGAAGGTCCCGACCCGGGATTCAGATCGTTGACGGAAGAAGAGATTGATGAGCGTCTTCAAGCCATTGCCGAGAAGGATTGAGGTAGTTGGGACGGGATTATGGAGTGAGGGCGTTAAGCCTTGTTGCCCAGTTTGCATTAGCGCCAAGGTTACAGCTATTCAAGCATCACACGGTTATCCTTCAGACTATCGTTGGATGACCTTGCCGGATTCGGGGTATGTAATATCAGAATAAGATTCGAAATCAATGAAGGCGTTGCTGGCCGTTTGCTATTGCTTCCACCATCCTCCACTTGCAACATTAGATATGTGACTACAAATGCCCGAACACAAGTGACCCCTTTTGCTTTTGAGCGCCTCATAGAGATGATTGGCTGCTTTCGCTAGAAACTCGGACGCAAGGGGAAGAAGATCGGACTTCTCATCTCTGCAATGCTAACCCTGCCATATGATCTCCCACCTATAGGCCCTTAGGCTCGCGAGACCTCAATACCTTCTGCCGCGTTGCACTGCTAACCCAGAATACAGGCGATAGACGCGGATCTACGCAACTTTAGTGTCTCACAAGTCTAGTTGACCTATACCAATTGTCTGATTGCGCCACCATCAACAAGTCATCTCCACCGACGCCTGAGAAAAAACCTCGTCGCCGCCGTTCCGCATCTTCCGAACTCGTTGAGTGGCCGCGGAGAAGGGAAGTGAGCCTTACGCTGTGGATCGCACGCGTTCATAGCGCACGTTTAGACTCAAGTCCACTTCGCGCACGATCCAGCTCCCTCTCTGTCAAATTCTGTCGACTGAGAAGCCAGAGATGGCACATTGAACCACAGAGCGACGGGCGCTATCGCCACTCGTGCAAAGACCAGCCTCCTCCGAGTTCCCCACAAGGCTATGGGGGACTGTGGCTCAAGACCCCCTTTCTCCGTTTTTCAGCTGTCTGTGACAACTTGGTTTCCAGCGCCCAAGACTATGATTGGGCACCGTACCCAACTGATTATACCGGTGGGTTAAGATCGTTTCACAGGGCGATGTGCGATGTGCGCTGTGCTCTATACTCGATGCGTACTGTAGTTCCCCTGCATCACCACCGCAACACATGGATCAACGATGAGGGGCAAAAGTTTTGCTCTCGTGCAGCAAAATCATTGGTTGCTGTGGCGCATCCTCGTGAGGCTTAGCTCTCCGACGCATGCTCCTTGACGCCACAAACTTCACACTTAACCCGTAAGGAGAAAGCGTCGCGAGGGTTCCCCATCCACCGGCCCCTCTTGGTGCGCTTCCAGCCTTGAAAAACCCGTCTAATTGTTCTTACGGTCTGTGAACCCTGTGAACCCCTGGGTGTCTCTCTGGTATCAAAAATATCAAAACCCACTCCATCGGATACTTGCTGCATACATGCTGCATACCCGCCAAGTCGGTCGCTCAGAATATCTTCCAATGCCCTACTTTGCCCTACGATATCTATGCGGTGTGGTGCAGATCACGCTGATGACAAACTTATGTGGTCCACACTTTACAGCTTGGTAGGGTTCACGGACAATTATGAGCTCCCTAACGGAACGTCCGTCAATTTTGCCTCTCTGCAACTGCACAAGCGCGTGGCCCTATGGATGTTAGTGCTATGCAGATTCGCGATATCATGGAGCCGTTGACTGTACATCCGACAGCCAGCCACAGAACACGAATATGGGGATACGACATGTCGTGGGTAATTTCAATTCCAATCATACCATTTCCGGATACGTCGCCGACGTTGCTGAGGGTGAGGGTTGATGATATATATCCAGCTTAGACCGCGGCTCTAGTCTTTCCCCAATGCTATCAGGCTATCAACCAGTCGAAAAGTTAATTCTCTTTGTTGTATTCTATTGCTATCATTCATTACCTTGCTCACTTAATATTTAACCACACTCACTCACTCACTCACCCACTCTCGTTGTTGCTATTACTGATATATCCGTTGACGGATATATTTTTACTGTCCCAATGGCAGACGGATGTGAGTATCCCACATTTCAAGCTCCCTCCCGCCCGTTCCCGCCACCCTGATCGTCTCCAACTTTGACAAGAGGCTCATATATTGCCACCTTGCCACCGCACGGAGCAATCGAGACTGATCCACATTGTCAGTAAATGATGCGCGAGGGACCCGTGTCGCCGACCTCCTCTCCGACTTCCGCAGCCTTCAACACAGTATCGCCTCCGTGTCCTGCGACCCTCCCCACCCGGATGACTTCTACACCGAAGGCTACGCGGCGCTCCGCCAATGCTCTGTGGACGGGCAACATGTCCTGAATGTGGCGGCCGACACCCGCGTCCCGACTGGCCGGGGCGGCCAGGCCGAACAAGAGAAGGCGGAGTTGACGCAGGTGCTGTTGGATAGTTTTTCGAGGCGGCACGAAGCGCAGAAGATATGTATGAGGCAAAGTGCAGCAATGCGCTGGGTCGCAATGCGAGATGGCGTATTAATGGGGATGAGGCCTGATCCGTCGCATGTGCCTGCTTTGGTATCTTGCGACCAAGCTTTGAGAGCTGTGCGTTACCCATTCTTACTGCTCTGCGCAGTTCCTCTCTTCTCCTTTTCTTTGGCGCATTTTGAAGCAGAACCCCTACGATTGAAAAGAGAACATCATGCTGACGGGGGCGATGCAGGAACTCGCAACGGTTACCGATGAGAACATCTACAATTTAATGCGCAACTCAGACTACACCATGGGCCGCTGGACGGACGAAGACCCATCCTTAAGAAACGTGCAGCGCTGGCTCCGGAGTCGACGTTGAGAACCTGCACGAAAACATTTATTTCACTTCACGATAGAAACGCCTTGACGGCTTGATGGTTTTAGGGATTTTCGAAGAGCACTTTGTCTTCAATGTGCGCAACTTGGCGATTTGGCTCCGGCATCGTTTGTCGGATGCGATAGATAGCATGTGGATTAGTTGGCGAATACAGGGGCAAAGCCAGGCAATAGACGGGGCAGTTAGAGCGACGAGACACGAGATCATGGATATGGACATGGACATGGAAACGGATATGAACAAGAGATGGCGAGGAATGTGGGAATACATGGATGGAAACACCTAAGAGAAGGCCAAGTTAGGGGGGCAATGATGGGACGTCCTGGAGACGTGACTTTGATGCCCAACCCTAGGCTCGTGCCAGACGACGCCATAGGCGTTCACGCAGCAAGCACTGTATAATGATAATATTCCCCACAATGGACCATGGGAAATTGTGAGTGATTTTGCATTTGCGATGGAGGAGGTGATAGCGCGCGGAGTGGATTCGGCATTTGGTCCAAACCTGTTTATCGTGCAGCTGACATGACAAGCGCCTTGTCGCTACACGTTGATTATATCTCGAACTTTGAAATGCAACAGATCGTATCAAGTCTTTGGCAGATTATTCACGGAGTAGAAAAGGCTCCACATTTAGAGGCCCGGGCCGTCCTAACCGCTGTAGTTACAAGCGCCAGCCAAATATCAAAAGAGCCATAACCGCGAGACATTCAGCCACCTCACCGAGGTACGCCAAGTCCGAGACAAGATTGTTTGAAAACCGCAGAAAGGAGCAGTCATGTGAAAAATACAATGGCTGGATACGACGTATTGCTAACGTAGCTTTTTGGATGGTAACTATGGTGATTTCACAGACGTGGAGTTGTATCGTTCCTGAACAGACTAGATTGCCCCTCATCCGATCGAATAATGCACGATCTAATGCACGCGTATATGTAGTGCACTGACTCGTTCATATAATGAGTTGATGTAAGAGACCGCTGTCATATGTGGCTGAAATATGTCTGCACTATTGACAAGAAATATGCACTATAGCTGTAGTCTCAGCTCCTCGGTCATCATAATGTAGCAATGGTAGCATATGTCATGGATACTAAACAGTAAATAGCTGAGTAAAACCACCGATATTCCCTAACCAGCTGAACAGATGCCAGACATGGTCTTCGCGGGTATTGAATTACATTGCGCTGCCTAAGCCCTACGCGCCCCCTTGCTTTGAAATACCTTGCAATGTCTCACTTGACCCCGCCACCCCGAGGCACTGATAGACACGACTCCGACCAGGCCGTATCACAATTATTGTCCTTGTGAATCTCATGGAGGGAATTATTACGCTCGTTTCTGCGGTACAAACAGTAACACCAGCTAAAGGGCACGGTGAAGCCAGCAAGATGTCCGTTCACAATCACCATGGCCAAACTCAGAGTTATTACTTACTTCAAGTAGGCGGCATCCGCACCGTCCTCATCCAGCGACAAAAATAATGTGTCTATGCCAACCTTGGTAGGCGTATCATCGCTGTTAGGGTTGTTCTACCCTGCTCTTGGGTCGTCGGATGTCTCGGGGATGCATACGCCGATGTTAAACAGACCACTGCTTCGGAACGACTCTTTGAAGTCTGTGCCTGGCCCGAAAAAAGACCAGAAACTTTCGTCCTTGCTGCGGTCTTCCTCGCCCATCCGTATCTATCCCATGATTCCAAGCTCAGTATCATAATGTCGCGGGTGCTAAATGGGTAGTCGTCGCTTTCGAGATCCTGCGGGAGAAAAGGGTTAATTGGAAAGAATCTGGTAGTTGAGGCGTTTGGGACACTTACTTTCCATCCCGGAGGGTCAAAGTTCCTGGTAGCCTGGTTTCTGCTGGTTCTCCAGGTCCTTGAAGTTCGGCCTGTCGCATGGAGTGTCAATTTTACGCGTGGCGTGGCTCTGCCCAAGTCCTAGGGGGTTCGCAAGCTCCTCGAGCCAACCTTAAGGTGAGTCAAAGTTATCCTCATACCAATCTTTGGTGGATGTTAGCAATTATCCGAGTGGCCAAAGGGTTAGCTGATTACTATGGAGCTCGCCCCCTGAATTCGTCTTTTCTCACTTGCCTCTATTGAGCCTCATTCCTGTAATTGTAGGGCAGGTTAGCAAGAGATGAAAATGTGTGATATGAAGCTACCCTGACTGAAGGGCTGGGTCTCAGTTACCTTGCAAATCTCCCACACCTTTGATATCCCAACATGACGCTTCCGGTACAAGAGGACCTTGTGTCCGGTCAACTTCCTTAATGTCGAGTCCCTTTTGCAATTGAAAGTAACCACAGCCGGCCTCGCAGTCATTAACTCCTCACCAGGTGCGCCCAAATACACAGAAACCTGAGTTAGAACAACACGGGCAGCTTTCGAGCAAATCGCACTCAGGGCCATTGTTTCCAACGCCGCAGGTGCCATCCTGTGTCGGACCTCCTTGCTATAGAACGCACTACAGTTAATATATGTTCCGGCCCAACCACCAATACTGTGATTGACGGTTAGGCCGGTTCAACCGTCAATACGTAGAGTAGCGGTGTAGAATAATTCAAATCCTACGACCTACAACTATGGCAATTATGGCTACTATTGCTTCAATCAACCCGTTCCCAGATAACATACGCACTGTATTCTAAGCAGAACATATATAACGGGCTCCAACTTGAAGCAAAGGATCAGGGGTTCTATCAGACAGTGCAAGTTCCACTTTCACTCTGACAGCCCGAGCCGCAATAACTGTCATCATCGCCGCACCAACCCGCGCCCGAACAGCAGCTGCCAAATCCATTGCCACACATTGTATAATCATGGTCCTTTCCGCAAGTTCCATCTGTTGTAGTTGGAGGGGTGTTGCCGTTGCCAGGATCCGAGTTGCTGTTGCCAGGGCCCGAGTAAAAATCAACGCTCCAGGCCATGGTTCCCCCGAAGCAATAATCGTCGGCCCACGTCTTCTTCATTGCGAAGGTTTCGTCATCATCATACCCAATCCATTGGTCGGCCCATTGAATGGACTTCATCATCTGCGGGCCGAGTAGGGTGGGTGTGATTCCTTCTGTCTCTATCATCTTCTGAATCTCAGTGAGCGACATAACGCCCTTCTCCTTGGTACATTCGGCTGCGTTACTGGGCCCCGTGACAGTGCAGCCCAGTTCCTTGCACGTAGTTGGGTCTGCTAACGTGTATCCTCGGCCGTAGTATGCCAGGCCGAAGTTGATCTTGTCAAAGTCCAGTTTATCAAAATACAATGGCGCCGTCTTCTCTTGGATCTCGTCGATGCCTGCTTGGCCTTTAGTCGTCGTGTCAATGTTCGCGCCATCCCCAAATCCGTGCAAATCGTATGCCATGAACCCAAAGAAATCAACATATTGTTGCATCGAGAATAAATCAAACCAGCGGAGATACGAGTAGTCGATAGGTATAGCCATACTGATACCGTATTTTGTGCCGAACCTTTCTCTCATTTCCTTGACTAGAAGGACAAGGTTGGCAGTATCGGTCTTCTTGCCACCGCGGGTTTCTTCAACAGGGAATTCCCAATCCAAGTCAGCACCTGAGAATCCCCATACATCCATGAAATCAATCAGCGAAGTAATGAATGCCTTTCTATTAGCCTCTGAGGAAACCAAATCGCTCCAGGTCGTGTGCGTGGGGTTTGCAGGTTCACTAAAATCAAACCCTCCAATAGCAACCCAAGTTTTAAGCGTGGCGTTTAGAACAGTGAACTCGGGGATGATTTCCTTGTCCTTATCCGTTATGGCAATTTCATACGTTTCTGGGTTGATTGACACGAAGGCGTAGTATAAATGCGTGAACTTGGTTGTGTCGATGTTGCTGGGCTTGATGCTGTTGCAGATTCGGTTATAGGAACCGACGGCCTGGTAGTACGCGATGGTGCGTTTGTTGGTTGTGCCTGAATCAGCGCCGCACTTTTTGGGGACGGCGATGGCACAGGGGCCGTGATCGGATTGGCAGGGGGCATCTGGGGTTCCGACGCAGTGGGCCTCAGTGGTCTATATCCCAGACGAGTTGGTTAGTATGAGTATCTGTGAACAACTCCAGCCACAGACAAGACATATAGAAGGGTAGGGGTAGGAGGAAAACGGAAAAGGAAGGATGAGAAAATAGAGACTGGTACAGTAGGAGATAGACTAGAGATGACTGATAGAGTTGGAGATAGAGTAGAGGTGCTCTAGCAAGAGAAATGAAATATAAAGAACCTACCCCACACCATCCAGAGGCACTACAGCAGAGACCCATCCCACATGCACCATTGTTCACCGTGAGGTCACCATAAACACCACACATAGCCTTGGCTTCACAGTTACTGGTGCAGTTCCCCTCACCACAGTAAGTAGGGCCATAACCGCATACGCCGCACTCATTACAGCAGCTGAGAGCAAAAAAAAATGTTAGAACTGAGTCTACTATTCGTGCCCGGGACGCATACCTTCCGTCCGCGCATTTGGTATCTTTATCACAGAGACTTGCGCCAGGGTCGGGCGTTGGACAGGCTGCCTGTCGGCTCTTAAGACCAAAGGCGTAATCCGGTACTAGGTTTGGAAACTCATCCCTGGCTAGTCCGCGTTTGGTGGATGGAACTGCAGAGGCGAGGTGCAAAAGAAAGGAGAGGAAGAATAGAAGAGCCGGGCGGCGAGCCATAGTGATTTCCATGTCAGGGATTCAGTGCCTCCTGATGCCCATGAAAACTGGGAGGTGAGATCAAACTTATACCATTCTCATAGCTGCAAAACTCAGGATAATGTAAGTCTCACGAGAGAAAACAGGCCCGACTCTATTTCCGTCTCTCGCGGCCAGACCATTGCATTTCGGGGCGAAGGGGGGCTCCTTCGCCCCCGGAAGTCAATTACATGCCCGGTGAGAACTACCGGTAGTACCGCAATCCTTCATGCCAAGTCGGCCATGCCAAGCCCCTATGCCGTGCATATAGTGCTGCATCCACTCTGCCATGCCCATGAGGAGTAAGCTTCTTATTCCGCGCCGACGGGTGCTTGTGCAATTCCGAGCTTGGCACTTCTAAGCAAAATAAGACAAATTGAAGGCCACGTGAAAGATTCCAGCTGTCGTCATTGGGAGACAGTTTCCTCCTGGAAGGTAGAACTCTCAGACCTGCGTTGGGCGCCTATTACCCCAGGCGCCTGTCGTAACGTGTACTATTAGGTAAGCTTATGGATATAACGACACGTTTCGCCCCCACGAATGCCTCAATACAGTCAGCCCATTGTATTTGGTATTACCACCCTCCTCTTTCAGTCAAGTTTACTTGATTGTTTCGTAATTTTGAATACAGTCCTCCTTCATATTGCCAGGTTTCAGTCCTACAATTTGGGATTTTCCCAGTTTTGTTTTACTTTCTTTCCTTCCCTTTTTGTTCAAGGTTGATGCTCCTCCTCGGCTTAAAGTTTCAGCAACCTTGTCCGCGGCGCATATGCTTAAAACATTGACAGGTGCCATATGGCCAGTGGGATGCCAGGCACCCACTTGTGGAGTAAGCTACTGTGTGGACTGATCCTCTACCTTCCTCAACGAGGCCGTGCTGCCTCAATCGGGCCGGCTGGGTTTTAATAGTAATAGATCACACTCCTAGTCTCATATACTCTGCCAAATGAACCTTGTGCTAGCCTGCCCTCGCAGAAAGTCTACACCCACATCCACATCCATGGCTAGAGCACAGATCATTGCTTGCCTGTTAGGCGCCCAGGAGTTGCAAGAATAACAGCAGTGCCTGAGAACGAAATTGGCCCTGATATACGGCTACGAATCCTCGCCCCATCATGGTGATCTGCCGATGCATACAATGGAGGATCAATATCAACTAAATCCTAGTCAGGTACGAGAGACCCGACGTACGACCCGACCCGCATCTGCTGTTGCTACGACATGGCCTAATGCTCGTACCCGTCCGATCCCGCTGTCCCCGTGCTGCCGGCCTGGCGATTGGTGGCACAGATGTAAATCAATGCGAGGCAGCATCCCAGGAACCTTTTTTCCCCGGTGTGCATTATGCATCTATGTAAACTTTTATATAAAGTAGGTTAAGATTTTCTATATTTCAGCTTCGAAGCCGCGCAGGCAGGGGCTGTGATACCAATCGTGTGTCGCCATCGACAATGCGTGCGAGGTTGTGCAACACGTCTAGTTCTATTATCACAATTGACGGGGTCATTGATATGGACCGCTATAATCGAGTTGTATGGAGATTAGCGAATGTGTTTTCTCATTTCCGCTTTTATCGTAGCTTAGAGTTGTATAATAAACCCTACTCCCATGCAAAGACAACTAACGCCTGTGTTACCACTTCATACCGTGAGTATGGTATGTGCCTATACCAGCAATGTTGATCTCCTTGTCCCTCATCGATAACGAGAGTCTCCCTGCCATATCAAGCGAGATCGAAGGCCCGCAATGAAACCAGCGACCGCATTCTCTCTGTAGCTAGCCCCCTCTAGAATTGAGGCTGTCGGAATGATCCTCAGGCTCCTTTCTCCCGTGGTTCGATGAGGGGAAGCAAACCCCGCTCCTCCATCGCATGCAGCAGGACCTCTACGCGGTTCATACTCATCCATCAGTATTGATCCATTCCCACACGCACCCCACCCCCCCATCATCTTCGCCGTCACAAACGGCATCTCTCCCTCGCGAATCCCATATCCCCATCCGACGATGCCAAGCTAAAAGCACTTGGGGCACGCCTCTACCTTTGCAAGTATAACCTTCTCTACAACATTTCGAAGCTTGTCGTCATACAACTTTTCCTTCTGGAGCTCGTCGCGTTCCCCGCATGCCACATCGCGCTCCTCACGAGCATCGTCTCGTTTCTCGTACGCCTCGTCTCGTTCGTTTAGAGCACGGTTTCTTGCGATAATGGCAAATCCTAGGAGGGTGCGGGTATCGTCTCGTTGCTTCCAGTAATCCATATATTTTTCAAAGTACACGTCTCGGTCTTTTTTAGCTTTGTCCAGTTCCTCGCGCAGATACTTCAGAGTTGCATCTCCGTGCTTCATATCCTTCAGCTCCGGCTCCGTCGTAATTTCTGGTTCTTCCCCAAAGCAGGCCAGGCAGATGTGCTTTATTATGTGCCAGAAGACGTTGGCTATGATTCCTGCCAAGGCGATAATAATTGCGTCATTTGTGGTGCCGTTACCTATGGACGGTACTGTAAATACGGAGTATAGTTCGGCCATTCTATTTATTGTCGTGTAATTTTATGACTGTCTGTTGTGGTTTTGAGATGCTATACGAGATGATTTTGGGTAGAAAGCCATACTATATATAAGAAACTAGACTGTAGGTGGGGTGATAAATCGTACCGTCCCTTGCACCTTTTCATCTCTAGGCGCGGAAGGTAACTGATTTGACAGCGGCAAACTAAAATAGTCTTTGATAGATCATGCTACTAGGGCACCATCCAAACTAGTAGTGTTTGAATAGCGGCGCTTCAAACGGGCTAACCAACTAATTTAGTAGTGATAGTGGAATATAGCGCTTTTTATATAGTGGTTATGAGTCAAAAGGACTATAACCTAAGAGACGGACAAGAACTATATAAGGAAATCCATGGCAGATGCTGCCGCAGCTACGAGGGAGATGAAGGAGGCAATAGGGGATACTCTCCGCAGGGTGGCTACAGCGGAGGCCCTATCATCCTTCTCGACTAACGTCGATACTGAATTTTCCGATCTAACATGAGGATGTTCAATACAGCTCATGAGTTATCGAGCGGTAGTAGGAGCGACGACGACAGAACCCGCCGACAGCGAGAAGAGACAACGACAGACCCCAAAGACGACGACAAGAACCCACAACAACAGCAGTTCACACCCGCGCCCTCTCCCTCTCCCTCCGCCCCCTGTAATCCACGCCTGTACTGCCATGCTCTCTGCTATCTAGCCTCTTTAAACTGTAATTCGGCGTTTCTTATGGGGATTTCCTCTAAAGTTGATGTATGACTCCACATTAGAAACAGTACGAGCACCACCACCCGGACCTTGGCGTATGCCTGTACGTACTTTGTCTCTGTCGCAGAGTTGTAGCTCGACCGAGAGAGATTCGGGCTTTATAGAACCCGTTACAGCTCGTCTCCCCCCCTGGACGGCCCTTAGTCTCTCTCCCCCTCCCTCTCCCCCTCCTGCTCCCTCTCCCTCGCTCCCTCTCCGTTTCTCACGTCCCACTTCGTTTACACGCCTCGTCAAAACACTATAATAACAGGCGAGAGGAAGCGTGTCTATCCTCCCCCCAACAGCGCCTAGGAACCCAGGTGGTACGGGGATACTAAACAAACCCACCAATAAACAACCCACCAACATCCCACTAAGAACTCTATATAACC
>JPJW01000398.1:0-12458 GCA_000750755.1 Pseudogymnoascus sp. VKM F-4513 (FW-928)
CCCTCTTCGCCCTCCTATCCCTCTTCCCCTGACTCGACATTCGAATCTCCTCTTCTTCCTCCTTACTCGGCACACTCGGATGCTCCGCCTCATACGCCTTGCGGAACGCAATCGAATCTTTATCCCACACCCGGCAGAGCTCCTTGTAATTCGCCAGCCCCGCATTATAAATGTCCTTGCCCTGGCTCGCGCGCTCTTGGTACGGCTGCTTCTCCTCTTCCGAGGCGTCTTTCCACATCTTGCCCAGCATCGTGCGCACCTCGTTCGACACGGGTCGGCCCTTTCCAGGACGTCGGTTCGCCTCGCATCTCTGGCGCGCGAGCTCCGCGTTGTCTTTGCTGAAGAGGACGTAGGGGTTTATCGTCAGCTTCTGGGGGGGGATCGGGTAGGGACCGAATTTAGCGTAGATTGCACCCCAGACCTCGTTTTCGTAAGCTTGAAGTCGAGCTTGTTGGAGGTTCTTGGGCTGGTTTTCTAGCTCGGCGGCTTTGCGCTTCGAGTCCTTGGGTAGGACGAGTGGCTCGGGGACGTCGATGGGTCCGATCATGGATTCTAGAACTTCCGAGGCGACGCGGAGACCAGAGAGGTATGCACCGTGGACTGTGGCGGGATGCGTGCCGCAGGTGTGTTCTCCGGCAAAGAACAGGTTTCCAATCGGCTTTGCCATGACCTCGTAATCATCGAGTTGGAAGTTTGGGCCCGTGTATGAGTAACTCCCGCGAGCAAACTTGTCCGAGCCCCATCGTGTAATGATGGCTTCTACAGGTTCCGGGACGGTCTCGCCAAATACGCTCCTCAGAACCTGAGTAGCTTCAGCCACCAAAGATTGGTTATCTTCCTTTTCGGTCTGGAAAGCTGCATCACCAGCCATTAGCGCGATGAGGGTAGGCACACCACTCGTCTTTGTACAGTTGAACCACTGGAAGAAGCGGCCACGCTTGGTAGAGTAGTCTGCCTGGTTCAGACTCGCACGGTAGATGGGATCGCGGAGAACGCCAAATATGTCTCTCGTGGTATCCCAGAAAGGCTCCTTATAGACAAGAGCCACCTTGTTGAGAACCCCAAAGCCAAGCCGTTCAATCGCACCAGTCTTCCATTCAGGGAGGGCAGGCTCGAAATCAATACTCGAATTCTTGAGGACTCCCAGCGGGATTGTCGAAACAACGATATCAGCCTCAACCGTAGAGCCATCCTCACAGTCGATGGTAGCCGCGCCCGACTGGTCTGCCGAGTAGGCAATCCGCTTAACCGCGCTTCGCTTCCGGACATTGAGAGGGTGAGGGCAGTGCAGCAAGCCGCGTGGTACCTGCTGATAGCCGCCCACAATCTGGGTATGTTTGCCTTCCCACTCATTCCCAGCATCCACATCCCATCCGCGTAGACTGAGCTCCTTGTAGTTGATTGCGTTGCTGTACTCGAGATTGGCAATATGCCAGTTAAGTAGGCGCAGATCCAGCGGTAACAGATGGACGACACTCCCAAACTGCTTGATGGCCTCGTCCACTACAGAACCCAATGTTGCTCCCTTGCGATCAGCAGCCTCATCGAGATCCAAGTCCTTGCTATCTTCAACACCATCTTGCAGTGCCCAACCAATGAGACGCGCCTTATACGCTGCCTTGTGCACCGCCGGTCCTCCCGGTTCTTTGTGCGGCCTTCCAGTTATGCGGTCCGTCGATACGGGGACTACGTCAACTGGAGACTTGGTCAAGAGGCTGTTCTCCGCTCCATTCTGCTCTGCTCCGTTTTCACCTGATAATACAACATGTGATTTCGAAGCCTCTTCCTCCTCGGCCACAGCGATTGTCTTGCCAATATCCCCATGCCCATCGCGGTATGCGTCGACGAGGTCATGATCGCCTTCAATGTTGATTGTTTTCGGCAGCTTGAATTTATAATCAAAGAGCCGATCCAGTATATCGTTGTACAGCTTCTCCGCTAGGTGGTCTCGTGTCTGGTCAACCGGCTGTCCGTTGAAATCGTACAGCGTAGTCGTTGGACGCAGCGCATGGTAATCAAGCGCGAGCTGCCCTCTGACCAAAATATTCAAGGGATTACCACGCTCAAAGCCCGTGATGATCATGCCGCCCATTTCCGCGGTGCAGCGGTATCCCTCTTCTAGCGTCGAGGCAGAGGTATCAGTCTGGAAACCACGTGAGTAGACGCGGCCTCCAATCCTGTCTCTCCCCTCCAATACAACAACATTTGGGACCTGTTCGCCCTTTTCAAGAAACTTGGCTTCAAAGTGTGCAAACAGCCCCTCTAGCTGCCTAGCACAACCCAACCCAGACATCCCAGCTCCAATCACGGCGATTGTCTTGCGTGGACGCTTCCCAGGGCGTTGCTTCGATGCTGGTCCGCGGGGTTCCACATTATCCAAACACCCATAGTTGATGTAGCCTTGCCGAACGAGCCACTCGTAGCAGACGTTTGCTACGTCAAACCAGCGTGCATCCCTCGCGCAGCCAATCGCCTCATCCTGCAGGACGCGGACCAAGGGATTCCTGATCCACAATCGGAGAATTGCATTTCGGATATTCAGGTAGGTCGTCACCTGCATCTGGGTGAGGTGTGTTCTTAATAATTTATACTCATCGGTATGCAAGGCATATGGATTGAGCCGTGATGATTCTGCCGCAGCGATGCACTGACGAGCATATTCCGACATGGGAATGTCTATAGGTATAGAGGATCTCGGGCGGACATCGTACTTGACTCGTTTCCTTGTCGGCTCTTGTGATGAACCATTCTTCTCATGGTCTGACAATGCAGTTTGACTGGATATCGATGAAAGAGAAGACGGTTCATCGAATGTATCTGTGGCCATGGATGATGCCATTGATGAGCGCGATTCATTCGCCTTGGGTCCATCGCCACCTAACAAGGACTGCAAATGTTTCGATGGCCTTGCATGTTAACATTGATCCTAAAAGGCATTAAGAGATTCTTACATTAAGTTACCATTCGCTTTGAGACTCCATGCTCCCGTACTAGAAGGTAGTGCAGCATTCTCACTCTTCGGGAATGTTCTCGAGATACTGGTCTCGTCTATATGAGCCATCGCCTTAGCATCCCCAACACTAAGTGGAATATCCGATGTTATATCTGATGCGACAGGCGCAGCCAAGACGCCAGTAGACAGATCTGCCGACTCCTCAAATATAGCCAGTTGAGAATCCAGCTCTTGTAGTCCCATTAATGTATCCTGGCCAAAATCGTCGACAAGCTGCACTTGAGAATCAATCGTGAGTGACATTCTTGACCGTTGGCGTTTACGGGGCCCCTCAGGCAACGGTAGGCGCGAGAGCCGCTTTTTGGACGACGTCGTCTCGGTCGGGATATATACGTGGATTTTGCCGTACTACTGGACACGCCTCTCATTTATAACCCCATCCATGAAATATCGCCTAGGCTGACATCGGATATTTGCAAAGTCTAATTAACCAGTGACTACCTGCAACATTGTTAGCAACAGCCTAGGTCAGTCTAATATCAATATATATACCAATTCATATGGGGTGCGCCTGCTTGTCGCAAGTTTCGTATATGTCCTCCCAACCCCAGCACCAAGGTCGGTATTCTCGCGTGCGGCAATTAGAAAGTACTAGGTTCGTATCATACAATTGCACTATTATAAAGAGAGATAATGCTAGGGCTGCGTCGGCTGACTTGGACACACGGCGCTCTTCTATTCATACGGAGATGAGGAGAATTATGGCTCTTACGGGAACTGGTTCATCCCATGCACGTGATCACTAGTGACCCTTGCCGAGACCTCAATTCAACGTCAGGTCATCTATGAGGCAGCGAAAATTATCATTTATTCCGTCAATGTAGTTTGTTTATGGTATTGGATATCGTCTACGCTAATGTGCACAATAATATGACTCTGCTTTCATTCTAAATGCGCCAGTATTAATTCTGGCTAGCAGCGTTTGTAAAATCTCCCTTCTCAATCGCAGTATCCATCATCCTGTTACCGTTGATGATTGATGTCGTGCAAATGATGATATTCTTGCGTTCTGCGATTGTTAGCTGTTGCAATTCTATGTCACGGAACTTCCTACCTTCTTCCTTCTTGGCAATGAATCTCAACGCCGCAATCTCCGTGTATGTTATGCCACCCAAGAAGACAATAATAACCGTCTTCTTCTCGCCACTGTTTGTCAATAATGACCTAGCTTTTACAGCCTTATCCTCTCCCTTTTGTATCTCATCAAATGTTGCCCCTCTTGCATGCTTGACGGCCTCATCGAAGCCCCTCCAGCCCTGCCCACCACCGCCGCCAGCGTTGGCATTGGCATTACCCGGGGCCGCGGAACCGCGAGTGATTGACAATAGGTACTGCTTTTGGAGTATGCATTGAACGAGGCGAACAGATAACGGTGCATAGCCACTGTACACATACGCAATATCGTTGGGATCCTGCTCATTGACCTCGTCAACGATGAGACGCAGTTGCTTCCGTAGAAATGTGTAGTTCGTCTTGGTTCCAGTGCTGACACCCGCTCCAGGCATCGGAATCATTAGCGCAGTAGGAGAAGATCGTGACAACAGCAGGTGCAGTTTCTCGAGCGCGTCCAACGTCAGAATATGCTGGTACCCGTACGCCTGCAGTATAAGCCGCTTAAAGTTCTCCAGCTCTTTCGGCTTAATCCCCCCTGAAATGCAAGACTCGAGGCAAAGGAGACGAAGAATCTCGGTAAGAGGGGCGTCCCGAGAAATCAATTCCTCGATCGCCTCGTGCTGCGATGACGGATCCGCGCCAGCTGCCAGATTCTGCTGGATTTCTAGCAGCTGACTAAACTGAGTCGTCCGGGTATGCTTCATAATCTCTTCAGCAAGCCCAGTGTGGATCTTAAGGCTCTGCTGCTCCGCCTGGTAGCCTTTGAGATTGTTTACAAACTCTCGCAGTTCTGCCGTGGTCTTGTTCCCATGCCTGCTCTCGTAGTCATTTTTTAATCGACGGGCCACCTTGTTCAGCAAACCGCCGACTACTGCAAAATTCGTATCTCTCAATGGAACGTAGAGCTTGTCGGATGAATCGAGCTGGATCTTTCGTGTTTTCCCTTGCGGGACTGATGTTCCGATACTCTTTGCCGACCCTTGCTGAGCAGGTTGTGGCGCTGCACCGACAATCGATGAATCGATTTCGGCCTGGTTGTTTTGTATACCAACAACTTCGTCTATCAGGCCTTCATATGTAAGCTGGGTGAGCAAGGGGGTTGCATAGTCCACCTCCCGATCGATAACGATTAAGCTTTCGATTGTAGTACTCGGGCTCATTGTAAATTTATTGTCGTTGCCCTCCTCTCCAGCAATAGCTTCCTGCCGCATTCGAGTTAGGAGGTCCGCTAACCGCTTCGCATTGTCGCCCTTGCCAGTGATTCTCGGAAAGAGGCCATGATTCTGTTGTATCAGCATGAGCGCCTTGGCCATGAGAAATGTCGGCGTCGGATCTTTTCTAAGATACAGGTCGCCGAAAGAGTCATTGAGCTCTAGAGATAAAAGGTCTTTTTCGAGAGACACAAAGTATAGCGGCAGTTCGTAAACGTTCACATCGCCCAAAACCCCCGCATCCTCTAAGATCTTATCGGATACCAGTGTTCGGCGAGGAACCCAGAATATAGAAAACTCGTGACCTGTCTGCGTTTCACGCTGGATGCGTTTGATGTGATCTAGGAGAGTTTAATATCACGAGAGTTTGGCATGAACAGCACCGTAACGTACATACCCGCAATCACCGTGGTGTTCCTCGCGCTCTCTCCCCTGGCAATGAATACCACATTCTGCTGGCTCGTGTCTGCGTTTCCATTCTCCAAGAAGAAGACCTTGTCGACGCCATAGTCTTGCAAGGTTGAGAACTTGACAAACAATCCAATGGGCCCGGCGAGGTCTCGCTCTAAGACAAGGTTCTTCTTGCCTCGTACCTGACGATGTTAGCACGGAGGCATCCGGATCCTGTTTAGCTACTTACACCCTCGAGCAGGGCCAACAAGTCCCGCCGAGACTTATCGGCAATCGCATCAACAGAGAACCCAGCATGAAGAGCCATGGTGAGCTCTACATACGGATTGTCGGATACGGTGTGGTTTGAGGGCCAGGCGCAACGCAGCCTCGTGGAGCTAGGACGTAATCTACGTGACGTGAAAGGCGGGGTTGGATTAACGATATTCCGTTCCCTTAGACATACAGGTCTTGGCGACCATGATGTTCACCCAGGCTAATCAATCTGCTCCATACTGTGCTACCCACCGAGATTGAGATCTGCTCCATTATGAGATCTCTCTTAATTGAAATGATATTCAATGGCTACCAGAAATAGAGTATAGGTGCATAGAGTACTCTCATTATAAAATGGGTTTTATGGTTCGTTTGCCACTTCATCCCTCCTCCCCCCCGGTTTGTTTCATCCTCCCCAGCCAGATGAGCCAAAAGGCTGAGTTTTGCCCGCGGTGGCCCGCGTCTGAGCCGAAGTAGTGGTGGTAATTTCGTCATACCGTAATCTCCAAAATTGGTATGTACTTGTCATCGCTCCACTTGACTCTCCACCGTCGCCCATCTGCCGCAGATCTCGACCATCTTTATCTCGGGTGAGTGAGAGAGGCAAACTGTACGTGCGGCGTCGCCTTATTTCAATGGGGAAAGAGATTGACGAGAACGGATCAGTTTTCCCCATCCTTAACCCCATCCTCATATTAGAGTACATAGTAGAAGCCGTATTGGTTGTTAGTGGGTGTTCACGGCGGTATTAACTTAGTAGATGAGGTACTGACACATATCACCTTCCCTATACCAACTATACTATAACTATACTATACACAGTACTCGAGTATGACTTTTACGCTTTTACGCTTTTACGCTTCTGAATTTTAATTATCTTTTGCGCCGAAATGAGACACGTAGACACGTAGACACACACGTTCCTGTTGAAGGAAATGACGGCTAAGCATCCGCAAATTGGAGAGTTAATGGGATGCCTAGCAAAATGAGCGTTGGGCAGACGGAAACAGCTTAGCGCCAGCCACTTGAACGTGCTATAGCGTGGTACTTGAACGCTAACCTGCTCCTAGCCTGCTCCTAACCTGCACACCACAATTCGAACTTCCAATTACTCCGCCTGCCAAGTGGTTACCACCTTGCCTGATATGGGCTAGTGGGCTACGGTTCAGCCGGTCTATAACCAATCTAATCTCGTTTTCCTCCCCCTCGGCAGGGCCATTTCATTTTCAGGTACATGAGATTTGTGGCGCTATGCAGCATACAGAGCAGGTACCCAGGAGAGGAAAGAGAGATACGAGGCGATCCTGCAGGAGTACGGAGGTAGAAGCAGTAGTGGAGCCTTCTAAAAGTACTTCCGCCTTGCGTGGCGTTTGTGTGCATGTAGATGTATTCGTAGTGTTGGCTGCTAACGCGGCTACAATCTCCAGTAATCTGATGGGCAATTACTCGTACATGCCTGTATGCCTGCACTGTAATGCCCTGTACATATGGAGATGCAGGCACTGACTGGACAGATTGGACACTGAGTTATCGTGATCCTTACTGCCCTTCTCCCTATAGTACCGCCGTCCTTGCTCCAGAGAGACTCTATTAAACCGGTAATGGACACAGTTTGGGTCCAGCACGGATGATACTATAACTACAGATATAGTGCTATACTGTAGAGAAGATGTGTTGTTTATTTGTTTGCTGGAAATGTACGAGTATAGTAATAGTACAGTAATACGAGTGTTCTTGCGTGCTGAGTGCTGAGGTTATCCTCCACCCCCCCATTCCCCCCCCTTCATCCCGCATCTCAATCCCTCATCTCTTCATCTCACCCACGTCTCAAACATCAGATTCCTGTACTCGGAGACGCCGTGTGAGATATGCCCGCTATACAGCCATTATACAGTTAGTACAGTAGTCAGCACAAGTCAGTACAGTCAGTATTACAGTACAGTACTGTCTAATTGTAAATAATCTGTACTTCTCATTATAGAGTACGTAGCACTATACTCTACGTACCTTACATCCCCCCCTCCCCCCCACGCTACTAGTCACTCTTAACCCTCTTTGATCGTAGATGTAGCGTGGTTGTGTGGTGGTGTGTGGACTGTGGACTCGCTATACCACCACTACTCTCCTCTCACTATCCTGTCCCGTACCTCTCTTCTCCGCACCCAAATCCACCAACCACCAAACACAACAACACAAACACAATCTTCTCGATCTCGAACTTCCGAAACCTCTCCAACTTCACAACCTTACTTTTGCAACTTTCGACTTCATTCCTCCATCACCACCCCTCCGTCTTTCACGACGCTCTTCTCTGGTCCAACGGGACCGTCCGCTCCTTTACATCTCTCCGTTTGTTCGCAACTGCGAACCCACCAAATTCCCCGGCATTCCACCTTCACATCCAAAGGGCCTTCGCATCAAAGATTCGCGCGTTTGAGACACTAGCATTGACGACCTCTCCACGGAGCCTTACGAATCTTCAGGTAAGCTCTTGAATCTTATGCCTAACGACCGTCCAATGCCCTCTTGGCCTGTCCGAATAAGCTTGAAATGCAATCTATGTTCCGGCACTGACAAGTTGTTTAGTTTGTCCCCGGGTATTCGGTCCCTGCTCAACTTCCAACACCAACGATTTGAACTTCCAGCGACAATATACCCACAGCAGACCTCAGCAGCAAACGACTCCATTCAACATTGTCAGGAACCTAATGATCTCATCTTAGCTGTAGTGCATACCTTGGCCGCCGTGCGGCTGTGAGAAGCATGGCGACCATCACCTCCAGCAACCATGGATCACACCCCAGCATATCCTTCAGCAACGAGGACGGCCAGACATCTTACAGCATGTACGCCGAAACCTCAAACTCTCCTCGGTCGCCAGTCTTCCCTCTGGACGACCACCTGAGCACCGATGGACCTCTTCCGAATCCTCCCTTTGTCTTCCCAGCTCGCCCAGCATCTACACCATCATCCTTCTCCCGCGCTGGACGTAGACCTCACTCCGCATACGAACTCCCCAGGCAGCCAGGTCTCAACCATGACTTTCAGCTGGGCGCAGGCCGATCTGCGCCCCCACCACTTCCAAGCTTCTCGTTCAACCAAACGGCCGCTGCGACGGAGGACTCGGGCATCTACAGTCCCCCGCTCTCACCAATGTCAGCTACGGGTGGCAGGCCAATACCCTCAAGACCCGCAGGTCATAGAAGAGGAGGCAGCGAATTCATCGGGGGAGACGGCAAGACCGGAGCGGGCAGTCTTCTCAGCACCAGTCCAACAAAAACTGAAGGACACCTGCCCCCACCTAACCCCACTGCACCTTCCGGCCCCCCCAAGGGCAGACGTGGCCATGCTCACAGACGATCTGCAGCCATTTCATGCCACGATCTGTCCGCAATAATGAAACCGCAGATGCCGGCAGCTGCCCCTCTAGGTGGTAGCGCTCCAACCAGCCCTTCAGAGGCACAATCCGATGCCGCATTGGCAAACTCACTCGACAATGCGATACAATCCGGATTGGAAAATGCAAAGGTATCCGATGAGGTTACGACGCCACCACTCCCAACTACGGCTACAGCTCGTCTCCCAAAGACAACCAGAGTCGGCTTCTCCGATAATATCGAGTTTATCCCTCGTCCTCTGTCACTGGTCTCAAGTGATGCTTCGAGCACCATGACAGTGCGTCAAGGCCACTCGGCCACTGGCAGCCTCTCGTCGGTCGTCTCCCTCGCAGCCGCGAGCCCGCCATCAAAGGAACAGCAGCGGGGCATCCCGAGTCCAGCTACAAGTCGCAAACCGGACGAGTATCGTCCGAGTACTGCTGGCCCCGTTTTTGGTGCACCAAGCAAAGGCTACTTCTCGGAAGAGAGCGAGGCAATTAGGAGAAGAAACTCTGATCCCTCAATGTCGGAGGAGGCAAACGTGGAGGACCCACCTCTCACGCCCCGGACTGCCGCGAAACGATATTTCTTCTTCAACCCGCATGATGACGCCACTAGTGATGTATCTCCAAACCAATCGCGCCCAGTCAGTGCCTCTTCATCTGACAAGACGCGAGAGAAGTTGAGTGCCTCTGCTCCCTCGCCAAAGAAGCTTGAGCCTGCACACAAAGACGCAGATCCAACTGAGGGAATGCCCAAGGTCACTCGCAAGACTTCAATGACTAGGAAGCCCAGCAAGAAACAGAAGAAGGTCAAGTCTTGGGCCGGTTCTATTCTATCTCGCAAGGGGAAGCCCCGCAGCTCCAAGCACAAGGGGCTTAGCAGGAAATCTCCTACGCCTCCTCTGCGAAACTATGAGCCTCCCACCTATGATACAACGGAGCAAGTTCTTTCACCTCAGGCTGAGATGCCGGAGCAGACAACGGAAGTAGTTGCTCCTCCAGCAGCTACTCCTACTGCCCGAACCGACTTTGCAAATTGGAGACCCAGACACGTCGCTCCGCAAGATGACGAGACTATGAGCCCAATCATTGATCTCGATGCTGCTCTTGGCCCTTTCAATACCCCAACTGGTCACGACCTGGAATGGGAGACATCACAAAAGTCTTTTGGCCAAACCAAGAGGAGAATGCACAGCGCCGCCGGCATGACTGGGTTCAAGGGACCCGGACTGCACTACCACAGACGCACAGAGAGTGCTCCTGAGATGGTAGCATTTGAGAACCCACGCTTTGGCCTTCACCATATTGGGAGCAGCTCTACTATGGAGGACGTGTTTGAGGAGGAAGAAGAGGACGAAGACTGGGAGGAAGTCAAGACCGTGTCACACAAGGGCTCTACTATCAAGGCCGAGGACGAAGAATCCTCTGGTCTTGGAATTGAAATCAAGGTCGTTGATGCAGAGAGCGGCCATGATAACGTCATGGATTGGACTCTGGACCAGGGTAGTCCTTCGCAGCGTGGCCTGAAGAGGAAGACGAGCGCTTTGAGCGAGGGTGAGGGCTTGCAAACTGCATCGAGCATGAATTCTGCCCGATCAGTGAGCCCACTGCGCGAGAACTTCACAATGGAGGATCTCAACCCGCCTCCAAGGATTGGAGATGACACGATCATCACGAGACCCATTTCGAGCTCAAAATCTTCCAGCACCGGCACGCCACCATTCCGAGCTGTTGCTGCCAAAGACCTGGCTCCAATGGACATTCAGCCATACTCCATCCAGCCACCATATCTCACGCCAACAACACCCAATTCGACTTTCCAATCGCCTTTCCCATCTCCGCGCTCGCCCATTTCCTACGACGCCCGCAGAATGTCGACTGCCCCGTCTTCGATCCTCGATGAGCCGGGCTTCAACCCTCTCTGGCTGGGTGAGCCCGGCCCTGAGATTCGTATGTCCGTCGATGAGGTCCCATCCTTGACCAGCAGCAACTCCACCATGACTCGAGAGAGCATGATGAACCCTGGCTACGGAAACCCTCAATTCCGAAACGGACAGCGATCTGCTTCGCTCTCCAACCCGACTGTGAACCGCAAGCGGTCTAGCATTGCTAGTCTCTCGCGCCTCCTCAGCTCGCACGGAGAGAAGAGCAAGCTCTACATTGAAGAGAGTGCCGATGACTTCCCCGAGTCGAAGAAGGAGAGCAAGGGGAAGCGGATCAGCCGCATGATGCAGTTTTGGAAACCGAGCAAGCCGGAATCCTCTGATGCACGAGAAGCATGAGCGCATAAAGCATGAGCATGAGCATGAGTAGAGAGAGAATAGAGAGAGTGGGGGGATTCGTTTTTTTGCTCCCTAATTATGCGAACTTCCCCCTTCAAACCTACATATTTGCAAAGAACCACAAGCGAGCAAAGCAAGCGTGCGAACTTTTTGAAGCATCAACACAACTGAAAGAAACAAAATCGAACTTTGTCGATTTGATTACACACACAACACAAAGCAATTCCACCTTTTCGGAATATGGATATAAAACGACTTTCATAACGAATCATCCTGCGGAATTTGTTTTTTTGTTACCACCTGTTCCTGGTTCCTGGCGTTAAAACAACTTCATTTTAATCATTAGATTCGTTCTGTGCATTACTGAGATGGCGGTGGGGGGGGGAGGGAGGCGCGAAAGGGCTATAAATAAGATCCTCTCTTCATGTTATAACTGTAGAGCGAGTGTGCATAACAATGATACTTTACATGTGTAAACAATTCGTTCCATCAGTGATCAAATATGCCTTTGTCGTGATAGTGATGTGATACCCACACATGCCGCGGCACCACCCACACCCACCCGTCAGCCTCGCAGCTCGGTAAGCTCCGCCCCCAGCCTCGGGCCAGCCTCCCAAACCGCCAACTCACGCCTCACATGAAAAGCACCCTCATCAGCACCAGCACCAGCCCTCACAATTCCCATCCGCAATCCCACCACCTGCAAAAAACAAAACCCATGCCGCCCTCCTCCAAAGCCCAAAGCGCAACCTCCTTCCACACCGCCCACACCAGCATGTCCAGCACCTCGCGCT